>JASDQU010300252.1:3670-13909 GCA_032191745.1 Picea mariana
CTTCAGGGTTACCCTCTCTAGATGGTGGGGGCTCCACTTCGATCCCTGCTGGTTGATGCCCCTTTAAAGTCTCATTTATAGCTTCCAAAGAACGCAAAATGAGAGCTAATTCAGGCGATGGTGGTGGCGGCGTTGGCGGTCCTTGCAACAATGCCCCTCGTCCTTGATTTCCTCGAGTCCTAACCATCCTGTATAATTGAATCTACATTAACCAAATGTTTGTCAGGGAAGAGTCTAAGGCAATTTGCATTCGTGCAACTTATATTTGAAAACATAGGCTTAGGCGTAAGTTTTTTT
Source organism: Picea mariana (assembly GCA_032191745.1). Lineage (NCBI taxonomy): Eukaryota > Viridiplantae > Streptophyta > Pinopsida > Pinales > Pinaceae > Picea > Picea mariana. The sequence goes on from JASDQU010300252.1 coordinate 3,968, forward strand.
TTACTTGTCTATAAACAGACGTTACTCTCTTTATGGTAAGTGGCTAGGTCAGGGTCGAAAGCCTCTAAGCTCGATGTCTTCACCTAAGTAAACTATTGACTCTCTCCCCTGGCTAGTTATGCTAGCACCATTACACACTTGCCAATGTGCATCGAATTTCTTTTACTAACATTAATAATTAAATTTTGTCAACATTAACAAATTAATATTAACATATTTGTTTTTTGAATTTATTAACTTATAAAATAAAAATCTACAGGTTTATATTTCTCTATATAGGAAAGAAAAAAAAAATTAAATAAAATTTGAAACTTAATAATTTTATATATATATATATATATATATATATATATATATATATATATATATATATATATAATGTTTTTAGAACAAAATAATTTAACAATACTTTATGCATGTTTATTAACTAGATTTTGTAATTTATTTAAATAGAAAAAAATTAAATAATAAACAAATAAATATTCACTAATTAAAATAAAAAATAAGAGATATTTTTTTTTTTAAAGAAATTAAATAGTCAAGGTTAGGCAACCTGGGTCCTCGCATGAGGCCCACGTGCCCCTCTCCCAATTCCCAACCCTAATCTCTTCTCACCCGTATCACTCCTCGCATCTTTCACACTTCAAACCCTACTCTTGCTCAGCCCCCTTTTCACTTTCAACTTTTTTTAATCTACTCAGTCATTACACGCAGAGGTGAAGAATGAGGTCGACCATGGTCGTTCCCTCTGCTCAGTCGACCCTGGTATCTACGAGTTCAAGAGTTGGAGGACGTTTTGTGCATAATGGCGCGTTCCCTCTGCTCCTCTGTCGTGGTTCAACGCTCGACACTTGATATTGGTCGTGGGACTTTGATATGTGTTATGTGTTGGCTTGGCTCGTGGTTTGCACGATCTTTGGCTCTGTGTGGGCTATTTTCTTGACGCGTTGAGCATAGCAGTGCCCTCTCATGGGCTCCTTCTTTCATGGCTTGGTTCTTATGCTCTTGGTCTCGGCTTGACAGATGATATGAGCCTAAGGCCGCCTACTCATGCTTGGTGATGCGCCTGACTTTGGAGACTTATGTATTGGTTTGTGCTTGACTTGTGTTGTGTGTGTATGGTTTAAGAAGTAGATTTGTTGTCTGCGTGTTGTTTGTGGACTTGGTTTGGTTGTTGGCGCCCTCCTATGATTTCCTCTTCCAAGTGACTTGTGCATAGTGCTTGGGCGCTCTGTGCTAGCTTATGTGTTGTGTGGTGGTGTTGGACCATTCCTCAACCTGTAGGCTTGACGTGTAGTGGTTGGTCGTGGCTTGACGCGTTTGACTTAATATATGGCACATTGGCATGAGCTCTGCGTAGAAGGCTCTAGGCCTGGTGAAGGTCGAGGGTTTGGCGCGTTTGTAGAAGGACCATTCTTCAAGCTGTTGGCTTAGTGGTTGGTCGTGGGTTCAAAATCCACGTACTCTATGGCCAAGCCCAAGCGCCTCGGGGAGAGTCCTATTACCAACATGCCCACGTGCTGCTTACATTTTGTTTGGCCAATATGCTAATTTTTTTAAGGTTATATGTCTTTTCTGTTACATTTGGTTTCTCGGGATTAAACCTTCACATGTTAAGTCTAGTTTAGTCAGGAATCTGAATTCTTTATCTGTAAATAAGTTTTGTTGCAGTAGTTTGATTCTTCAAAATTTTGTTGAATTCTTAGCTTTTTATGGAGCTTCCGTATACGAGGGAAGTTTATGTTTAAAAGCCAGGATTCTTCTGATTTCTTCCGACAGAAGAAAAAATGAAATGTTCTAATAATACTTTGGATGACTTAGTGAAATCTCTGAATCGGTGAGAATGTTTCATAGCCCTGAAGTATTCTTAGAGGTGAGTCATCTCTACCAATTCTTTACAACACAGATCAAATTCTAAGATTGAGTTTTAATCCTTCACCTGTACAGGTCAACAAGTTTTTTTTTTTTTTTTAATTGTTGGAAAGGGTTTCAAGGGTTGTAGTTAAAGGGTTTCAGGTTGCAGGTTTTTCAGGGTTGTTTACAGGACACATAACATAGCCTTCAGTGAAGAGTCAAGAGGATGGGTGGGTAGGTAGGCCCTTGGCCCCATATTTTAAACTAGAGCTATGATACCATGTGTAGGGCCTGACCATATAGAGCCCTATAAAACATAAATCTAGATATAGAAATGCTATCATAATTTATTCTTTATTCACTATTCAGCATAATAACAATTCACTATTCAACATAATAACAATTCAACATAATTAAAAATGAGCAGCATGATAATGAACAACATGTTCAGCATAATAATAATGAAAAATATAGCAATAATGAACAACAACATAATAATGATGATAATAAAACATATCTACCTCAAACTGATGTTGTTTTGAAGCTTTGCCCAAACTGATTAACCTCTCAGCCAGCTAGGAACAACCTATCCGATTCCCTAGCCCTAGGATTCCTTATGATTTCCTGGCCCCCGAGCCCAAAATTCCCAGCAATATGTGCCCCTGTGTGAGTCCTCAAGCAAGCTGCAAGTAAAACCAGTAAAACCGATGCAGTCCCCAAACTGTTCCTCCCTTCTCCTCCCCTTCTCCAACTTTTCTCACTCTCTCCTAATATGAAAATATTCCTCCCCCAAAAAAGATCCCCCTTCCCGAGTGCTCTCCCTTGCCTTATCTTCCTTCCCCTTCATTATCCACTACCTTCTCTTCATTAATCACTCAACCACCTTATCCCTCTCATAAATTGACCCATCTACTAATAACCATTATATTCTAAACTAAGTCTTCATAAAAATAAAAATAAATAAAATCTATTTTAATAGTTTATTAAACTAATATTTATTAATCTAATACTTATTAAACTAATATTTATTAAATGATTAATTAAGATTGTTACATAAACAAGAAGAGTGTCATCTACAAATGTGCAAATCAGTTTAAAAAAATGTTAGCATTTAAGTACTAAACTAATTTCTTAACACAAACATATGCATTATATGTTTTAGAAAAAAATAACATAATAGTGTCACAAGAACCTTTTTTTTTTCAATATTATATACAAAGTTTCTATATAAATAAAAATTATATATTGCAAAAATTATTTCAGTTGAATCTTATATTTCATCTTTATACACTATAATCTAATAAGTTGTGCAAGTATCTTGAACAATTCCAACTAACCAATAAATTGTTGTTTTTCTATATTTTCATTACAACTAACATATCATGAAAAGAAAACATTAGCTTGCACCAACACTTTAACATCTCCTTTACATTCATAGAGTGACCTAGTAACACCTTATTTATTTCCTTGTAAAACATCTTAGGAACATCCTCTTCTCATCCCCTGAGGATTCTCAAGGCGTCCTCATTTGATTAATGTGTATCCTCCTGTCGTTGTAAACTCTCTTATATCCTTATTAAATCTTCATCTTGGTGGAATCCATTTTTTTAATTTTTTACATCAATTTGGACATCCTCTCATGAAATGGGCACCATTGATTCTCAGTTTGCTAGGACCGTCCGAATATGTTGGAGTGGATGTCTGAATGTGCAGAGTAGCCCGAGCCCGAAGTGAAAATCCCAATAAACCACAACCACACAAACACAAATCTCTTTGATATATTGTTTCACCAAATTGGGTAGATTTCTTTGAAAGAAATATGCACCGTTGGTGGAAGTTTCACCACCCATGGTAAACTCCCATTCCAACAACCACACCCTCTCCCCATTGACCACACAGAGAAAATATTTTGATATATTATTTTTTTACCACATTGAGTCGAGTCAAGTCAATTTCTTTGGAAGAATTACACACCATTGGCGGTCAACTCCCACCAACGGACGGACCACGACCCAACCTATATTGGTATAAAATATACAAATACACATAAATTTGTGACCGAAAAACATTGCAACAATAAGAAATTTGATCATTTTGGGTTTTAAATAAATAAATATAACTTAAAAATGCTTCTAACCATTAAAATAATACATTAGTGAGATTCGGTAGGCATTAAAAACTTCAATTTCTTTGAAGAAACCTGCAGCATCAGTGACTCCATGTTAGCGTAAAATAGGCATTCACACAAATTCATAAAATAAAATTTGTTTGTTTAATGACAACCTAAAACTCGATTACGTTTAGTTTTCAATAAAAAATTGAAAGCTATAAATGGTTTGACCTATATGCAACTCGTTAGCATTAAAGAATACATTTCTGGAATTAGGTTAGGTTAAGTTATTGAATATTTTCATAATTGGGTCAGAGAGCCTAAAGGTTTTATTTTTTTTCTATTTTTTTTTCAGAATTTTATTTAAAATTTGATTAGAAATATAAAATATAGATGGAATTACAATTTTTAATAGTTTTAAAAAGATGTTGAATTTATTTATATGTTCAAATACAAAACAAGATTTAAACAATATAAAATTAGATTTTGTAATAATTAATTTACCTAAATCAATTGATAGTGAGCAACAAACTAAAAAATAGTGAACAACAAACTAAAAAAACATAAACAATATTTAGACTAAGCCATTTAATCATGTTACATATCCAAAATACCAACACAGTTGAACGATGACTCCAACCCAGTAAAGTTAATAGTAAATCGGCCCTCTCCCACCACAAACATTCATATTAAGCGATCTCACTTTAGCAGAAAGTAACTGTTACTCATTTGTAGCCAGATGAGTCTGATTATATGATATAACATGCAACAAAAAATAATCTCTACTTGTGCTGTGTGATTCTGCACAATATAAATACTTGGAACGCCAAAATTTGGCAGATAACAAAAGAACTAGTTATAGCAGAGTCTACTTTACTTTCCTGTTTGATGACTGTTGAGCTCCGGGATAGTATCAAGGCTGGGTTTCCATTCAGAAGTAATCCCATGCCCAGACTTGTAGCTCTGCTGGCCCATCGCTAAACCCGACGCTCCTTTCAGAACAAAATTATCTGCAAAACTGATGTTGCTTGATTTAAGAAACGAGGCCACATCTTCCTTCCTCATACGTAACTTCACTCTCAGTGCAGGGCTTCCTTGTATGGATGAAGTGGAAATAATCTCTGCACGGGAATTGCTATTCTGTTTCAATTCTTCAAGTCTAGACCCTGCAGACGGAAGAGGAATAACATTATACAATTGCCCTAGTTGAAGCTCTGAGTTGTGATCCAGAGGACGACTGAGAACAGTTGTTCCCAAGCGTTTCATAGTGCCTGAGTCGAAAATCCCATGGCGGGGATACTCTTCAACGATTTCTTTAACGTAAATAGTACGCTTGAATCTCTTAACCTTCCCCTCCACTGAAACCGATTTTATAGATCTGTCTTCAGTAGATCTCCATCGCAGCTTCTTCACCATACCGCAGAGGCCACTGCCCATAACAAAAACGCTACTTTGACCAAGCAAGATAGATGGTCTGGCCTTAAACACTGGCTGCAAGAGTTGGGAATATATCAAAAGTATTTGTGAATGTTTAGCTGTTAAATGGCAGAGGGCTGTGGTGAAGAGATCTTACCATTATAACGATGACCCTGATTGTGTTAAATATAATGTAACCTCAACAGTCTGACAGTACACTGCCAGCTGTCCTGGCCAGCTGTACTTTCTATTTTTGTCTTGCTTAAGCCTATTTAGCTCAACCATCTTGCATTGTACTTAACTTCTTCAGTGCTTCTTCATACATTTCAATATACTGTTCTATTCTTTTCTCTCTGCATTTCTCTTTGCTTCACAATTTATCATGGTATCAGAGCTTCAACAGTAAGCCTCTTCACACAGGCTGGAGAGCAACACGATCCTCAAATAGCGCAGAGCTCACACGGATTCTGAGAGCACGCGACACAGTCTTTTCACAAGGATTGGAGAGTTGTCTATCATACTCTCGAAAGTTCCTCGGAGGAAACTTCCACGAGGAAGCAGTCCGTCTTACGTTCAAAAGATCAACGTAGGAAGCTTGCAGAGGTTGCAGAGCATACTACGCTCGAAAGTTTCAAGGAGCAGAAACACAAGAAGGGAGAAGAGAGTGCAGAAGAAGAAACTTTAAAGATTCTTGAACATTTTTCAAGAATCGTCAAAGATTGACGAAGAAGAGCTGTAGAACGGAAGAACATTTAAAGAACTCGAAGAATTCATTCAAAATCGTTAAAGATTCCTGCAGAAGGCAGAATCGTTTAAAGATTTCAAGAAATCGGTCAAATATGTCAAAGATTGTAGCAGAGAACAAATAACTCGTGAAATTCTTTCAAATCTTTGAAAGATTCATAATTTTTTTCTTCCGCAGGAGCAATTTCTTTCAAATTCAGCAAAGATCACGTCTACTGTGCAAAGAACAGCCACTGAGGCCGTAAGATTCATCCTGCGAACGGATCTAGAGCGGGAAACCAGTTCAGAAGGGATGAAGAAAACACAGAAAAGGAGAAAGAATTTCAGCCATTAGATCTTGCGCAGAGGCCCGACAGTCATTGGATCAGCGAGAAAGTGCACGAGGTTTAGTCCTCTGGAGTGCACAGGAGAGATTTCGACTTGTGAAGTCGCGAAATCCCGACATAATCTAGACCGTCCATCAAGAGACACATGGCGAGATCCTATTCCATTGCAAAATCGGTAATCAAGAGTTGGACGCGCAAAGGCGATTGCACTCCAAAAACTCTGATACGCGATATCGCGAAATCCCGAGAGGACTTGTGAGCCGTCCATCTCAGAGAATAGGTGGCAACAGATTCAAGTGTCGTCAAATCGGCATTTCAGAGTTCACGGTTTTGAAAGACCGTCACAACAAGAGTTCTAAACTCGCGATTGTGAGCCGTCCATCTCAGAGAACAGGTGGCAACAGATCCAAGTGCCGTCAAATCGGCATTTCGGAGTTCGCGGTTTTGAAAGACCGTCACAACAAGAGTTCTAAACTCGCAAAATCACGATTCACAAAATAGCGATAAGATCATAGCCATCCGTTTGACCAGACACGTGGCAGACATCGAGGAAACTGTTGACGTTTCGGCAATCGCGGTTTCAAGTTGTCAGAGAAATTTGGAGTCACAACTCGCGATATCCCGAGGCTGAATCAGGACCGTCCATCTTGTGGAGACGCGTGGCGTAAATCCGAGGACTCAGGAAAAGTCCCGAAAGAAAAGGGCCATCGACATATCAGGATTCGGCAAATCCCGAATCCTGAGGACAAGAAGCACAAGCATTTTGGATCTGTGAAGTCCGAAATCCCGACAGGAGGAAAGTTTCGTTTTGGGGCCCAACTGACGTCATCTCGTCAAAACGAGGGATCGGGAATCTCCACGGTGAAACCCCCGAAGAAGACTTGAGCCGTCCATCTGTTGAGGACGTGTGGCAGAGATCGAGGCTTTCGAAAAATTTCCCGAAAGCAGAGTCCATCGGCATTACGGGATTCGACAAATCGCGGATCCTGGAGACGACAAGTTCAGAACAGAACAAATCGTGAAATCACGAGGAGAAATCAGGATAGTCCAATATAGGAGGATGCGTGGCGGAGATCAGAGGAATCGGGAAATTTCCCGAAAGGAAAGCGCCATCGGTAAATCAAATATCGGGGAATCGAATAGTCAGAAGAGCTCGTCATCAGGGTTCACGAAGTCCCGATTCGCGATATCCCGATAAGATCTGGACTGTCAGATCACAGAAAGATCTGGACCGTTAAATCGTCCAAAAGCAAATTTCTCATTTCGGTAATTTGAAAGGCAAAAAACCTAAAAAACCCATAGCGCTTTAACATAAGGTGTGTGGTCACATTGCACCGTGACAAAGGCCAAACGCAAGGCCGATAAGCTCTTTTCGGCCATCAGCAAATTGGCGTTTCGGCGATCGAAGGTAAATACGAAATTTCCCTCTATTTTTTTTTCTGCAATTTTTTTTATGGCGTCGTCTAGCAATTTAGGACCAAATCAGGGTTCGATTCTTCTTGGAAAGAATTACGAGTTTTGGTCTCTTCGGATGAGATCGTTCTTGCAAGCACAAGAGTGATGGGAACCAGTGGATCTTGGATATGTGGAACCAGATCCTGCAGCCCTGTCTACCATGACAAATCCACATCGAATTGCTCAAGCAACACTGAGGAACAAAGAAAATAAAGCGAAATTATGGATTCAAAATTCTGTGGATGACTCGATTTTTTCGAAAATCACAGGCGCTGGTACTTCAAAATAGGCCTGGGACATCCTTAAATCTTCCTACCAAGGAAATGACAAGGTCAAAATAGTTAAACTGCAGACCTTGAGGATGCAATTCGAGACTCTAAGGATGACAGAGTCCGAAAATGTGGATCAGTTGGAATCGTGAACCAGATCAGATTGACTGGCGAAGCCATCACTGATCAATGAATTGTTGAGAAAATCCTCAGAAGTTTACCCAAGAAATTTGAAATGGTTGTAATAGCAATCCTTGAATCCAAGGATCTGTTAAGATTTTCAACAGATGAACTAATTGGTTCTCTGATGACACATGAGACCAGACTGCATCTCACAAATGAGTCAATCTCCAATGCCTTCAAAACTCAATTCTCCTTCAGCAGAGGGAGAGGCAGAGGAAGAAGCAGAGGTCACCAAGGGAGACGGAGCAATCACAGTTACCCTCACTCCAGTAACAGACAACAGTATCCGAATCAAAATTTCCAAGGTCAAAGACAACAACAACAAAATCAACATTAGAATTTCCAGCCTCAAAGAGACAGAGGGAGAAGATCAAATGACAAAACAAGCATACAATGCTATTACTGCAAAAAGTATGGGCACTATGAATCTGAATGCAGGAAGAAGCAAGCAGATCAGCTCTCAGGTAGAGCACATGTGTCAAATCACACGGGAGAAAACTCAGGAGGTATGTTTCTTTCGTGTCACAACACTGAACATCAACCTAAAGATCTCTGGTTGCTGGACAGTGGATGCAGCAATCACATGNTGACAGGTAACAAAGAATTACTTTCATGCATTGATTCTTCAATCTCATCTGATATTACACTTGGAAATGATTACTTAGTCAAAGTTCAAGGAAAAGGAACTGTTCCTATTCTTACTAAACAGAATGTCAAGAAAGACATATACAATGTCTATCATGTTCCAGATTTAAAACATAATTTTCTAAGTGTAGGACAACTCATTGAACATGGCTATAAGGTACTTTTTGAGGGAGCATCTTGCAAGATATATGACAAATTCCCAAGCAGAAAATTGATTTCTGAAATCCACATGACTCCAAATAGGATGTTTCCCCTTACCCTCAGAACTGCAAATCTGAGTCAACCATATGCACAAAGTTTATCTACCCTGAATGGAACAATGGTTTGGCATACAAGATTTGGACATCTGCCATTTCAGAGTCTAATTCTTCTTCAGAAGAACTCCATGGTCAAAGGTCTTCCTATCTTTAAAGAGCAAATTCCCCCATGTGAGTCTTGCATACTTGGAAAACATAAGAGAACTAGTTTTCCAAAGTCATCAAATCATGCCAAACAACATCTTGAACTTGTTCACACTGACCTATGTGGAACAATGCAAACATAGTCAATAGGTGGTAGCTTTTAATTTCTAACATTTATTGATGATTTCAACAAAAAAATATGGATCTATTTTCTCAGACACAAGTCTGAAACATTTGAAAAATTCAAAGAATTCAAGGCAGAAGCTGAAAAACAGAGTGGCAAATATATCAAAGCACTCAGGTCAGATGGAGGAGGAGAATACAACTCCAGAGAATTTGCAAATTTCTGCAAATCACATGGGATTATCATGCAAACAACAACGAGGTATACTCCACAAGAGAATGGAGTGGCTGAAAGGAAAAATCAGACAATAATGAATATGGCAAGAACACTTCTCAAAGAAAAAAGTTTGTCAAATGGTTTTTGGGCTGAAGCAGTAGCATGCTCAGTTTATTTCCTGAATAGATCTCACACCACA
>JASDQU010300254.1:1403-12829 GCA_032191745.1 Picea mariana
AAGAAGGTATTACTCCTTGTATCCTCATAGTGTGCTATCATTTCTTCCATGAAAATTGTCCAAGTGAAAAGTGATTTGCGAGAAAAAAACCATCGATACCACACAAATTGATTGGGTTCTAAATATAAAGAAGCAATTCATACCTTTTGTGTGTGTGGCACATCATGTAGATCAAAAAAATTCTCCATCTGAATTATACATGTGATTGGATCCTTGCCATCAAAATTCCTCATATCGATCTTAGGAAAGTAGTTGGTCTTCAACCCAAAGTTGGAGTTTCTCCAGTCTTGATTCATCTTCCTTGTGTCCTCATCATGAATTTCATGGGATACATTTTCAATTTTAGGTGGCCTCTCTATTAGGAAAATTTTTCAATCTTTCCATGATCTCCCTTTTTAAACCATCCATCTTAGTATCCATTATTGACTCCAACTTAGCTTCAGTTGAATCCATCATCTCTTGTAGTTCATCTTTTGTTAATGTCTTCTTTTGTAAATAATTTATGTCCCTGTGCATTTATTCATCTTCATCAAGAGTCCAAGTAGGACAGTCTGAAGGATTATTTGGTGTAGAAGTTCCCTTTCTTGGTGGCATGTTTGCCAAGTATCACTTTTAAACCTTGATTTCTAGGTGGTTTTGCTAGATGATATTTATTCTGTTGTATCTCCAAAATTTCAACCCTTATGAGTATGAAAATTTCATTCTATAGTTCTATGATAAGTCTTCTCTACAATTCCACATGTCTGATCAAAATTGGATGTGACAAGTGGAAGTTATGGTAACTTCCCCACACCTTGCTGATATTTGTCCCTTCCAGGAGAGAATACTTGTAAAGCGTGCCAAGAGAAAAATTTCCGATATTTGATTCTGATACTTGCACCATAAATACTACAGACTATCCACTGTTCAATGCAATTGGTATCACTTAATTTGGATACTCACCGAAGAAGATACCATTGTTTTACCCAAAAGTTTGAGACTAGTTAATATGACTAGTCAGTAACTCTATCTTACACAGGATGTATCTAAAAAATTAAGATGAACCAAAATATGATATTTTTATCATAGATACCTTGATAATTTATCTAAATATCCTCCTAGTTTCAGGGTTTGAAATGTCACAAAAAAAATTTATAGCAAAAATTCCACGATGACTAAATTCAGGATGATTCAAGAACCCTATCTTACACAGGCTATATATTTGAAATTATAATTCCTTGGGAGATGAAATTTCAACCCCAAGTACCTTGATATGTCTAATAAATATCCTCCAAGTGTTTCCTTCTGAAACGTTGTAGAAAAAAATTTATAGAAAAAATTCCAAGGTGTCTTAGATGCAGCAGTGAAACCCCAAGACCTTGAGCTCTGATACCAAATGTTAAGGACCAAATATCAAAATAGCATAAAAAAAATTAGAATAAGTACTCAAAGCCTTGAAAAATAAAGATAATTTCAGATAATAAGCCTCTTTGAGGGGGAAACCTCCTTATACACCACATAAATTTACAAATACAATATGATTCCAAATGAAAAGGTCTCCTTGGTATATATAGGAGACTAGGAGGTAAAATTACAACTAATGGACCCAAGAAAACATAAATAAAATATGAATACTAATTTAATATGCCCCAATTAAGGGGTAATGTGCCACTATTTAGGGCTTAACAATAGTTAAGCATGAAGAGAGTCCAAAGTGACATCGTAAAGAAAAAAACACAATAATCCTCCCAACCCTTGAAGGGGAGATGAATATGCAAGATATGGGGGAAAATAAAGGATCATAGGAGGAAGAAGAGTGGGAGGATTCCTCCTAGAACATGGATTTATAATATATAGAGGTTGATATAAAATCCCTCATCGAAGTTCATGGAGAGAAAGACGTAAACAAGATGCATGCGAGAGAATTACACAAACTGCATCGAGAGATAATAAAAGGGAAATGGAAAGAAAGTAGTTAAGAGAATCCAACCTCGTCATCAAGGAACCTGGGAATAAATACTAACCCTCTTAAGAATCCAAAAAAATCAGGTGGGGAGGTGAAGAGAAAAGGACACAAACCTCATCGACAAGTTGTGGAAGAAACAAGAGCACTAATTAATTTCGACCAAGTTGTGGAACTTACAGATAAGTACTTCCAAACCCAACCCAAATGTTAATCATGAATATCTTCTCCTGGAATGTGAGAGGATTGAATGATCTATCCAAAAACATAATTCTTAAGAATTTTTTTTTTCAAGAAAAACTAGATCTCATAATGCTTCAAGAAACAAAATGTGATAGCAATACGATGAGAAAAATAGCAAAAACGACATGGAAAAAATGTGATGTATATTGTATAGAGGCAGAGGGGGCTTCTGGGGGATTGGAAATCCTTTGGGACCCAGGCATCCTGAAGGTGGAGGTAACTTCTCAGAAACCAACAATCCTCACGATTCATCATAATAAATTGGGATCATAGAACAAGGATTCGTTTCAAAGTCCTATGGTTCTCTAACTCCAACGACAAAAATATATTTCTTAGGGGAAATATCACAGCTGGGTCAACTCATGCAAGATAAAAAATTGATCATAGGGGGATATTTCAACCTTATTATGTCCTTGGAAGAGAAAAAAGGTGGAGTGCAGAAGATGGATGTGAAGAACATGCTATTCAAGGAGACTATAAAGAAATAAAGACTTATAGACCTACCAACCAAGGGGGGATGATTCACTTGGAGTAACAGAAGAGGAGAATTGAAGCATGCAACATAATGTCTAGATAACTTCCTAGTATCATATAACTTCTTCAAATATAAACAAGCAGTTGCAACACAAATAAAGCCTTTCTATGGATCATACCATTGGACAATTTCCCTATGTTGGGAAAGTTCTTTGACTCCCTACCCTAAGCCTTTTAGATTTGATAAATTATGGTTACAACACCTAGACTTCCTACAGAAGGTATCGAAATGGTGGAATGATCAACTAAAATTATATGGAACTCAAATGTACCAATTTCAAAAAATACTGAGACAACCAAATTATGCATCAAGAAATGGAATAAGGAGGTATTTGGGAACATCTAGGAGGAAAAAATAAAGTTGGAAGAAGGGATGGAAGAAATCCAAAAATAGTTGATTCTTAATGGGTACTCCTAGGAACTAAAGATAAAGGAGGATCAGATCTACCAGGACCTGAATGAAAAAGGAAAGTAGGAAGAGATCTTTTATCATTAAAAATATTGAATCCATTGGCTTCAGGAAGGGGACAAAAACACTAATTTCTTCTATAATTCTCTTATTTTGAGAAGAAGATAGAATCAAATGAATTCTTTGTAGGATGAAGGCAGAGCTTTATTGGAAAACCATAATGAAATAAAAAAGGAGTTGGGGAGACATTACAATAGCCTGCTAAAAAAACCTGACATAAATAGGAGGGAGGTCACTCTTAAGATACAAAGATCTATTCCTAGCCTAATCTTACCAGAACAAAACTGTAGCCTCATGCGCAAGGAGACTCTGGAGGAGGTTTAGGAAATAGTCAAAGAAATGTTGATCAAGAAGGACCTAGGACTATATGACTTCACCTTGGACTTCTTTCAATCCTGTTGGAGGATCATAACATAGATGTTTGGGTTGTAGTAGAAGAATATTGCTCGTCTCAATCAATATTACAGGACTTCAACTCTGCCTTTATTACTCTTATCCCTAAATAATGGGAAGCAATCACCGTAGATAAGTTTCTCCCTATCTCTTTATGCAATGTTATTTATAAAATCATAACTAAAGTTATTTCAAATAGACTTAAACCTCTTTTGCAGGAAATTATTTCACCTGAGCAAGGGGGTTTTGTGGAAGGGAGACAAATATTGGATGGAATAATTGTGGGACATGAAAATATTCATTCCCTAAAATCCAATGTCCAACCAGGTATAATATTTAAACTTAACTTAGTTAAATCCTATGATAGAATAAATTGGAACTTCTTGAGAGAAAATTTGGGGGATTTTGGCTTTGACCTAGCCTGGATTTCTTGGATTTCAGGTCTAATCCCATCAACCTTCTTCTCGATTCTTGTCAATGGATCCCTTTCAGCAAACTTAAATCCTCCAGAGGAATTTAATAGGGATATCCCCTATCCCCCTACTTATTTGTAATCTTGGTAGGAGGGTTGGGGAATTTCATTAAAATTCCCCTCCAGGAAGGGTTAGTGCAAGGCCTTCAACTTATCTCCCTTTCCAAACCTCTATCCCACCTCAAGTTTGTGGATGAAACCTTGTTGGTGGGTTGACCCATAGTTAGGGAAGCACAATCCATCAAGAGAATCCTCGATACCTTCATGGAAGCATTTGGAATGCAGATTAACCAAGAAAAATCCAAAATTTTCTTTTTTAACACCCTTATTTCTATTTAGTATAATATAGTGAGAATATTGGGATTCCAATGAGCCTCCCTCCCCTCCAAGTACCTAGGAGCCCCCATCTTGGATAAATCAATCCATGATAATTCTTGGCAAGAGCTCCTCACCAATTTGGAAGAGTGTCTCAATAGCCGGACCCATATATTCTTGATTTTACTAGAGAGAATTCTCTTAATTAAGTTAGTTATTTCAAAAATGCCTATCTAACTTTTCTCTATTCTTGCAACTCCTGCAAACATCCAATAGAGAATTTGATCAATTCAAAGAAAATTCATATGGGGAGGATAAAAATGAGAAAAAATGGGCTTTGGTTGCTTGGGACAAAATTTGCACCCCAAAAGCCCTAGGGGGTCTAGGTATCAAAGACCCCCAAAAGATGGCCCAAGCGCTAGCAGCCAAAATTTTCTGGATATGGAACAAGAAACCCAAGGTTCTATGGGATAGAATATGGAAGGATAAATATGCAAAGGATAGTCCACCCAAAGAATGAATATAGATGGAAGGACCTTGACCTGACTCATTGATTTGGAATCATGCCTGGAGAAACATGGGGATTGTCCAACAAAAAAGATACTAGGAAATTCAAGATGGAAATTCAACCCTATTCTCGGAGGATGCTTGGGAGAAAATGATAACCTTGATAAATGAGAGGAATTATCAACAAATACAAGAGAGGATGATGGGAGTAGGGTGGAGAAGGTGTTGAGTAAAAGAAATAGATTTCCTCCTCACAACATTGTTTTGAATCTTGTTTGGATAAGACAATATAGGAAGGATTATCACCCTAATTATAGCCTTATTGCAAGTCCAATTAACCTTCAAGTTATTAACTTAAATACAAACTGTTTCTTTTAAAATCATTTATCAAACACAAACAAAAATAAAGAAGTTATATTTTTTTAATAATAATTTAAATAAGAAGCAAAATCACATAATATGATAGAAATAAGAAAGACCAAGAGAGTTGCAAAATCATTAATGATTTTATTCATTTGTTATGTAAAAGCCAATACACTTCACATACTTTCAAATTATGGATCAGATGAAAGTTTAGCAGCCTAAGGTAACACACACATAGACCACTAGTGCCTTCAAGTCAGACCAAGAATGATAAGCCAACAACCACAGTTTTCACTCCGTTATGACTATGCACAATAATCCTATTTAGCACTAATAAATTAATCCAAAAACCAAAAGAAGTCTGCAAACTATCAAATAGACAATCAACTTGGAAGCATATCAGAATTCAATGCTCCTTGGTCTTAGATTTTCATCACCTTCAACAGAACCTACTATCACAAGAAGTGTCTTAGCTTAGAAATCATAGATGAATGAAGTAGTAATGAAATCTCACTTGGAAGTACGAACAAAGCTTATCATAGCAATTTTTTCTCCTCTTTTACTTTGTCCATCTTACTCCTTTAAACATCTCTAGGGTAGTTGAATCATTCAACCACTTTTAGTTAACTCATTAACTAACAATTAGTTAGTTAATAGGAGAGTTGTCAAGTAAATTAATAAATAATAATAATAATATGATAAGGGTACTAAATAAAACAAATAAGTGGGGACCCCCTATTTCATTTAGACCAATTAATGAACCATTTCATCCTTGTAAATTCCACCTTAAATTAAAGATACATCAACTTGCCACATCATACAATCCATGTCATTTTCATGCATAAAATGGAATTTCCATAAGAATCCGCTTGTCACTCCATGTGAAAATCATTTAAATTTATCAATATTTAACCATTATATAAATTTGTTCAAAACATGTTGGTTTTGGAGCCTGATTATCTTTTTGATTCAAAGGTCTTTGTTTTTCAGCCATGTTTATACACCATGAAGACTTTACACCCTGGAATAATGTACAATCCTCCACGTGGGGGAGTGAAGGGGGGGCTTGCCCCTCTTGCGGGGTCTAGGGGGGGCATCACCCCAGCTGGGGGGTCTAGGGGCAAGAGGGCCCCCGATGGGGGTTCGGGGGACAACGTTCCCCAATGGGGGTTCGTGGGTGATCCAAGAGGATCCGAAATGCTCAAAAATCAAAGTTCTTCAATGCTCATGAAATATAAACCATCACTAAGTTCCCATTTCAAGCTTTTCGGTGGCGCAATCAGATCGAAAAATGGAGTTTGTATGCAAAAGTTATCGCAATATGAAGTTTGGGTCAAATAGGTAAAAAGTCAACTAGTCAAAGGGTGACGTGGCACATTATGGGAATGACATGTGGCACAGTCTATAGAGGACAAGTGGTAGCTCCTGCAACTGACACATGGAATTTCAGATCTAGACATTTGGTAGTTTCTGGTGCTGACAAGTGGCAAGGGGTGATTGGTCCACATGGTATGGTTTTGACCAACCATGCGCTGGCATGTGGTCAATTCATAGGGTGCCATGTGTCACCTTGATGGGGCCTAAAAGGGATGAATGCAAAATGTTGTACTCCATGGGATTCAAACCCATGACCTATAGATATAAGAAAGTCCTAGCACTAATGCACTAGCCACAAAAGAAAGCACTTCACTTTATAAAATTACCCACCTTTTAAAAATTAAACCTTAAGCACCTTTTCATGGCTAAGGGAGGCACACCTTGTTGGGCGCTAGGTCATATGACAAGGGCTATGATCAGGGGTGTAGATGGGCGTGGGGGCTTAAAGGGTCTAGCACCAAGCCACATGTCACCCATGTGACCACAAAAAGGGGCGCACACCCTCATTTTGGGGGCTTAACCATTATTTTCCAAATTAAGTGGGTTTTTACCTTATTTTAATGGATTTTTTTGCTGATTTTTGTGGAGTTTTGGCGAAAAAGAGTGGATCTAGAGTCTAGGAAGAGGCCAGATTGTTGGGAGAAGTTGGGAATTCGACCCCAACTCTTTTTCTAGATAAACCAAGCCTGTGTGCTATCAATATACAATGATTTTGTTGCAGGGATGTAGAGAGAAAGCTTATAGAAGAGAGACTATTTTTTCTGGTTCTCATGTTGTAAGAGGCCTTTTGAGTCCATTCGAGAGAGGAGTTTGGTGAGGTATTTGCATCTGATCATGGAGGTCATGTACATCAGATGCATAGTTCTTTTGCAGTAGATTGTAATCCGCTTGTTGATGTAATTGAGCATTTGGAGAAGAGCAATAAAGCGGTCACCAATGGAAGCAGGACCCGGAGATGTAGCCACACCTTGGTGAACTCCGTTATCAAACTTATCTTGTCTCTATTTCTCTCTTGCTGCTGTCCTTGCTTCTTTATTTTTTGCACTTAATAATTGTTAATTCCGCATAATAACTATGAGTTTATGTGTTTCACATTCTTATCGATCCAGTGCATAAGATACATAAACTTAACTTGCAAAGTTTGTCAGTAAAACTTCTCATTTTCAGATCAAGTTATTGGTATCAAATCTTTTGGCTTTGAAGGTTTGATAGGAATTGCAAGCATTAGATGCTCACCAGAGCCAAAATCAAGTGAGGAGAAGGCCAACTTGAGGCTTTTAATCTAGAGATTCATATGAGACCTCATAAACAGAATATGTCTTCACCAAGGAAGCTAGGTCCTTATGCATCTGAGGATGATTTCTTCGAGTCATTTCAATTGATGAAAGCCATGGTAGAGGAGCTTTACCATGAAGGAGGACACCGAAGAATTTCAAAGGTTGAAGAAGGTGAATCTTCAGTAAGAGAAGGAGTTGAAGGCAGTGGACCTTCAGAACCTTCTTCCCATTCATCCTCATCATCTACAAGTGAAGCAAGCGTACATTCCTCCAAGCATAAGCAACCTAAAAAAACTCATCATTCTTCTGATATGCCTTTATTAAAGCTTGATGTAAAAGTTAAATTACCCACTTATGATGGTGAATTAAGTCAAGAAAAGATAGATAATTGGGTTAGACAGCTTGAAGTCTATTGCAGGATACAAAGAATTGTTGATGATGAAACAAAGATCCAACTTGCTAGTCATTAATTGGGAGGCACAACTCTCATATGGTGGGAAATCAAAACTAAAGATGATCTCAGGAAAAGTGGTAAAACAATCTCTTCATAGAATGATTTTGTTACTGCATTGAAGAAATAGTTTTATTCATTAGCATACATGCAACAGTAAATGATGAATTGGCAAAGTTTAAGGCAAGATAAAGGTCAAAGTGTACAAGAGTATACTCAAGAATTTCATAAGAAAGCATTAATATTGGGTATTCCTTTATATACACAGGAGACACTTCTAAAATATATTGGTGGTCTGCATTCCTATCTCAAGCATACTATTCTTATGTTAAATCCTTCTAATTTTGATGAAGTATGTGTACAAGCCATTCACATTGAATCAGGTAAAAGGAATGTTGGTGATAGTGTTTCTATAGATGTCTTACACGGAAAGGATTCATGGAAAAGAAAAGAGAAAGAGAAGAAGACAACCACAACGAAAAAGTAGAATCCTACTTGCAAGTATTGCAATAAGGAAGGCCATGATGAAGATCATTGTTGGATCTTACATCCTGAGTTGAAGCTAAAGAAGTATGCCAACCAAGGGAGAAATAAGACCACAACTGCAGTAGTTCAAGTAGATTTGGGATCAGACTCTGATGATGAGACTAAAATTGTAGCTATGGGAATCCAATGTATAACTTATGTTGCAAGTACTAGCTCTTCTAATTCATATGTTTTAAATGATGAGTGTAAAAGGAGTAAAAATTTCCACATAAGGGTCATAACAAATAATGTTAAAGTTGATACTCTTGTAGGCAGTGGATAACAAGCCAATCTAATCAGTGAAGAGGTTGTAAATAATTTGGGACTTGAAACTAAGCCACATCCTAGACCATATCCATTGGGATGGATATGTGGTGATAATAATTTGCAAGTAACCAAGCAATGCAAAATTAAGTTTGCAATCACTTCTAAGTATGTTTATGAAGTAGAGCTTGATATAGTTCCATTGGATATATGTGGAATTTTCTTGTGAAGGCCATATATTTATGATAGAAAATCCATATTATACAGGGAGGAAGATAAATATTGCTTCAAGAAAGATGGGAAAGAGTACATTGTTCATGCTCATCGCATTAAAACTGACAGATCTTTTACAACTACATGGAAATTAAAAAGAATGGTAAATGAAAGCAAGAGTTTAACAATTATGTCTGTAACAAATCAGAAAGAAAGTGATGCTAAACATGGAATGGTTAAGTATGTTTCTAGCAATCATGAAGTGTCACAAGAAGTACAACATGAGATTCAACTGCATACTTTGGTTAATGTTCTCCTTCAAAAGACGAAGCATGTTTTTTCATTCTCATTTTCATATTTAGTATTGATGTTTAGTTTGCTGCTATTAAGTGGTGTATGGCTGCTAACCGCGTCAAAGAATGTAATGATTGTGCAATAGATGGGATGATTACTTTGATGAACAATGCTATCACAATTTTCATGTTTGTTGTGGTTAGTCAGGTGATTATTGTCCAAGAAGAAAGTATGGATGATACATGATAAGTGGGGAGGCAATACCCTCACTTCTTACCTGTGTAAAACCATGCTTTTGGTGGTCCAAAAGCTTCCAGTGGGGAGGATTGATCCAGGAGGATCTGAAATGCTCAAAAATCAAAGTTATCAAATGCTCATTAAATCTACACCATCACAAAATGCTCGCCGCAAAATTTCTAATGGTGTAATCAGATCGAAAAATGGAGTCTGTATGCAAAATTTATCGCAATCTGAAGTTTGGGTCAAACATGTAAAAAGTCAACTAGTCAAAGGGTGACATGGCACATTCTGGGCATGACATGTGGCACAGTCTGTAGAGGACAAGTGGCAGCTCCTACAATCGATACATGGCATTTCAGATCTCAACATTCAACACTTTTTGATGTTGACAAGTGGCAAGGGGTGATTGGTCCACATGGTATGGTTTTGGCCAACCATAGGCTGACACATGGTCCAATCATAGGGTGCCATGTGTCACCCTGATGGGGCCTAAAAGGGACGAATGAAAAATGTTGTACTCCATGGGAGTTGAACCCATGACCTATCAATATAACAAAGTCCTAGCACTGATGCACTAGCCACAAAAGTAAGCACTTCACTTTATAAAATTACCCACTTTTTAAAAATTAAACCTTAAGCACCTTTTCATGGCTAAGGGAGGTGCACCTTGTTGGGCGCTAGGTCATATGACAGGGGTTGTGACCAGGGGTGCGCATGGGCGTGGGGGATTAAAGGGTCTAGCACCAAGCCACATGTCACCCATGTGACCACAAAAAGGGGCGCACACCCTAATTTTGGGGTCTAAACTATTATTTGCCAAATTAAGTGGGGTTTTACCTGATTTTAATGGATTTTTTTGCTGATTTTTGTGGATTTTTGGCCAAAAAGAGTGGATCTGAAGACCAGGAGAAGGCCAGATTGTTGGGAACTCGACCCCAACTATTTTTATACATAAACCAAGCCTGTGTTGCATCAAGATACAATGATATTGTTGCAAGGATGTGGAGAGAAAGATTATAGAAGGGAGACCATTTTTTTCGATTCTCATGTTGTAAGAGGCCTTTTGAGCAATTCGAGAGAGGATTTTGGTGAGGTCGTTGCATCTGATCATGGAGGTCATGTACAACATATGCATAGTTCTTTTGCAATAGATTGTAATCATCTTGTTGATGTAATTGAGCATTTGGAGAAGAGCAATAAAGCGGTCACCACTGGAAGCAGGACCCAGAGACGTAGCCACACCTTGGTGAACTCCATTATCAAACTTCTCGTGTCTCTATTTATCTCTTGCTGCTGACCTTCCTTCTTTAATTTCTGCACTTAATAATTGTTAATTCCACATAATAACTATGAGTTTATGTGTTTCACATTCTTCTCGATCCGGTGCATAAGATACATAAACTTAACTTGCAAAGTTTGTTAGTAAAACCTCTCATTTTCAGATCAGGGGGTGAAGCCCCCAAAGGAAAAATTAGCTTGTAAATGTATATTGTAATTTCATAGTAAATTTGGACCGTTCATTATAAGGTCACATATTTGACGGTAGA
>JASDQU010300255.1:0-13914 GCA_032191745.1 Picea mariana
ACAATTAAAGAAGACAGTGCAAGCAAGCAACAAACCAATAATTGTTTCAAATGAAGTAATCGATCTTAAGCAAGAACAAGAAATGATTGTTGAATGGAAAATCAATCATAAGTTGCTTCAAGATAAGCTCATGTCGTGCAAATATTACAAGTATATCAGCTCATTTGCAGTAATCTTTTTTATGCTATCATTAGTAATGTTGTCTACATGGATGATAGTGGCTTCAGTAAGATGTAACAGGGTTCAAATGGCTAACAATATGCTGTCAGTTGTCATGATTGTGTTACAATTGGTCTTGATGAGACAGGTGCACAGGACAGAGTTCAGAGATAGAGGACAAGCCGGGTGGCCTATACCGAGCTTGTTGACTGGTCAGTAACCTTTTGGGGACCAAAAGGTCCTTAGTGGTGAGGTGTGATCCAAAATGGAACTTGAAAGGCTCAAAAATCAAAGTTTTTGAATGCTCAATAAAATGACATGATCTTGCAGTGCTCATCGCAAGCTTTCTAGCAGCGCAAACGGATTGTAAATCCGACATCATATGCTAAAGTTATCGCATTCGGAAGATTGGAAAAAACAAGTAAAAAAAAATCAACTAATCAAAGAAGAAGTGGCACCTCCTCGAGATGACACATGGAAACGGAAGATGTTGACACATGGCAATGGCAAGTGATGATGTGGTTGCATATTACTTATTAAAATCATGTGGAAAATTGATTCTTTTAATGTGAATATATCATATGGTTATTGGTAACCCATTAAAAAGGGCACGAATCCCATACTTTATACCCTACCATATTTTTCATATCCCCATTAAAAAAAGAATCGAATCCCATGAACCATATCTTTTGGTTATTATATATTATATGGTGTTGACCATGAAAATGGGTTGGAAACTTTAATATTATTGTTATTTCAACCATATAAAATATTCTAATCCAATATTTTATGTTCCCAAGGCTCTAGTCCAAAGCCCGATTCCATATGTTGTTGTCACGTGGTTTTGTAATATGTGGTATTTAAACCATACAATAGTGTGTGCCATATATTTTGGCATAAAACTTTGGATAATGGTTATTTTAGCCATTTTATGCCATAAATTATGGTATATTTTGCAGATTTCAAGCCAAGAAATCGTGGGTTGTTGGGATTCGATGCCACAACCTCACATTATTTAACCAAAAGATTTACCACTGCACCAAGAGGTCGAATTGATGCAGGTTAAAGCAGAACAATGTTATTTATGCAGAGAAAACCAGTGAACTAGGAGAACTTTGGAGACCATTTCTGGGAGCAACACTCAGTCTTTTTCAGTGTCGTCAGTTGTGTTGGATTTCTGAGATCGAGCAGAACACAGTGAGACCAGTATGAGATCCATTTGATGTACTTTATATGTACTTTTCAAGCATTGAAGAATTAATAAAGAAGCCTCCCCCACTGAGACAAAGGCCCAGAGACGTAGGCTATTTTGTGTCGAACTCCGTTATTACTTCTCTTGTTATGGTTTGTTGTTCTTATTGCTTCAGTTCAGATCTGTATATTGTCTTATGGCTTCTATGCTTCGTCATTAAATCCTTCCTCTTTCATTCAGCTTCATAAATGGTTAATTAACACATGCAATTAAAAACTCAACCACAGTCGTTAAAAGATCTTTTCGGATCAAGTGGTATCAGAGCTAGTTGATGTTTGGATTTGAGTTTTGCATGTTAACCAAGGAAAAGCTACAGCGTGGTGAAGGTGAGCTTGTTGCAGAGAATACATTAATTGAATTGAGAAAGAGAGCTTCTCACAGCGAGAAGATGGCATCGGAAGAAGGGCTTTCTCAGGATGAGAAAGAGTTCTGGAAAACTTTCCTTGCTATGTCGGAGATGGTGAAATTTTTGTACGTGGATTACTTGGAACGAAAAAGACCAATTTTGGCTGAATCTTCAAAGGGAAAAAGTGAAGAGGAAGAGGATCAACCTCAGATTCCTCCTTCACCTCCATCATCACCTCCTTCTTCTCCTTCTTCTTCAAGTTCAAGTTCTAAATCTAATGCAAAGAAACATGTTCATAAACATAATAAGGAAATGCCATTATTAAAACTTGATGTTAAATTTGAGTTAACCATATATGATGGTGAAGTAAATGCAGAGAAACTTGACAATTGGGTCAGACAAATGGAGGTTTACTACAGTGTGCAACAGATCAAGGATGAGGCCACAAAAATCAAGTTGGCGTCTTTGAGACTTGCAGTCACAGCTCTCATATGGTGGAAAAGCAAGTTGCAAAACAGAACGCAACGAGTGGGTAATGTATTTCCATCATGGCAAAGCTTCATTTCTGCACTTAGGAAACAATTCTATCCTTTGGGTTATAAAGAAAAAGCATTAATTGAATGGCAATCTTTAAAACTAAGAAAAGGACAAACAGTGCAAGAGTATATTGATGGCTTTCGAAAAATGGCATTGATGTTAGATATTCCTTTACAAACACAAGAAACTCTTATGAAGTATATAGGAGGTTTACCTACGCATATTAGAAACACTGTATTCATGTTTGGACCCACTAACCTTGATGAGGTTTATGTTCAAGCTACGTATATTGAAGCAGGAAAAGCAGGTGTGTCAGGGGAATCATTGTCTTCAAGGAAAGAGGACAAGAGGAAATGGCATTGCAATAATTCAAATGCAGTGGCAAGAAAGGAAGGGAAGCCCTCTTGCAAGAATTGCAAGAAAGAGGGCCATGATGAGGATAGATGTTGGCAGTTGCATCCCGAGAAGAGGCCAAAGTGGTTCAAGGAAAAGAAGGGAATGCAAACAGTGGCAGCGACAACAATACCCACAGACTTGGGATCGGATTCAGGTGATGAATCAAAGATCTCATTAGTCGGTATGACAGGTAAAATTGGTGAATGCATTGATTGTAGAAGCAACTTGTTTCATGTAAGGGTAATCATGCGACACACTAAGATAGACATATTAATTGACAGTGGATCTCAATCTAATCTAATCTCAGAAGAATTGGTTAAGCAATTGGGTTTAAAAACACAAGTACATCGTAAGCCTTACACACTTAAATGGATAAGCAATCATCATCAATTGCACATAACAAAGCAATGCACAATCAAATTTGCAATTTCATCTAAGTATGTGGATGAGGTAACATGTGATGTAGTGTCGTTAAGTGAATTTGGAATGGTCTTAGGTAGTCCATACTTATATGATCGTAAGGCAATCTTCAACGGGACAAAGAATCAATATCAATTAACCAAAGCAGGTCAAGATTATGTAGTTCATGCTCATCATGTTAAGGAAAATAAAACACTTCAAACAATGGAACAATTAAAGAAGGCAGTGCAAGCAAGCAACAAACCAATAATTGTTTCAAATGAAGTAATCGATCTTAAGCAAGAACAAGAAATGATTTTTGAATGGAAAATCAATCATAAGTTGCTTCAAGATAAGCTCATGTCGTTCAAATATTACAAGTATATCAGCTCATTTGCAGTCGTCTTTTTGATGTTATCATTAGTAATGTTGTCTACATGGATGATAGTGGATTCAGTAAGATGTAACAGGGTTCAAATGGCTAACAATATGTTGTTAGTTGTCATGATTGTGCTACAACTAGTCTTGATGAGACAGATGCACAGGACAGAGTTCAGAGACAGAGGACAAGTCGGGTGGCATATCCTGAGCTTCTTGACTGGTCAGTAACCTTTTAGGGACCAAAAGGTCCTTAGTGGGGAGGTTTGATCCAAAATGGATCTTGAAAGGCTCAAAAATTAAATTTTTTGAACGCTCAATAAAATGACATTATCATGCGGTTCTCGTTGCAAGCTTTCTAGCGGCGCAAACGGATTGTAAATCCGACATCATCTGCTAAAGTTATCGCATTCAGAAGTTTTGAACAAACAAGTAAAAAAAAAATCAACTAATCTAAGAAGAAATGGCACCTCATCAATATGACACATGGCAACGGAAGATGTTGACACGTGGCAATGGCAAGTGATGATGTGGTTGCATATTACTTATTAAAATCATTAAAATCATGTGACAAATTAATTCTTTTAATGTGAATATATCATATGGTTATTGGTAACGCATTAAAAAGGCACGAATCTCATATTTTATGTTATACCAGATTTTTCATATCCCCATTAAAAAAAATAGAATCCCATTAACCATATCTTTTGGTTATTATATATTATATGGTGTTGACCATGAAAATGGGTTGGAAACTTTAATATTATGGTTATTTCAACCATATAAAATATTCTAATCCCATATTTTATGTTCCCAAGGCTCTAGTCCGATGCCCAATTCCATATGTTGTTGTCACGTGTTGTTGTAATATGTGGTATTTAAACCATATAATAGTGCACGCCATATATTTTGGCATAAAACTTTGGATAATGGTTATTACGCCAAAAGGCGTACACCTATTGACAATGGGCAGATTTAATAAGGGTTTAGTGCTTAATAAGTTTTCTATGGACATGATTAAATATGGCTGGAATATTCTTAGTAGTCACACAAAATAAATGGCTATGATTTCAATCATTAACTTCCTAGCTATTATAAAGACATCCGTTTATGTGTTTACTTTTTTACATTTACCTAATCATATTTAAAAATTACTTTGATAGCTAACTGATTGCCACCTAAGTGATTAACAGAAATTAAAATATTAACACCAGATAAATGAAGCCCAACGGTTTATTTGTTAATCAATAATAAAATTTAATATATTCTCTTAAGGATTCTTTTCATCTTATCATCCTTTCGGCGTTGATCAGCCACAATTATGTGGCTGTACTAGTTTTAGCCATTTCATGTCATAAATTATGGTATATTTTGCAGATTTCAAGCCAAGAAATCGTGGGTTGTTGGGATTCGATCCCACAACCTCACATTATTTAACCAAAATATTTACCACTGCACCAAGAGGTCTAATTTATGTAAGTTAAAGCAGAACAATGTTATTTATGCAGAGAAAATCATCAATCTAGGAAAACTTTGGAGACCATTTCTGGGAGCTACACTCAGTCTTTTTCAGTCCCGTCAGTTGTGTTGGATTTCTGAGGTCGAGTAGAATACAGTGAGACCAGTATGAGATCCATTTGATGTACTTTTTCTATACTTTGAAAGCATTGAAGAATTAATAAAGAAGCCTCCCCCACTGAGACAAGGGCCCAGAGACGTAGGTTATTTTGTGTCGAACTCTGTTATCACTTCTCTTGTTATGGTTTGTTGTTCTTATTGCTTCAGTTCATATCTGTATATTGTCTTATGGCTGGTATGCTTCTTCATTAAATCCTTCATCTTTCATTCAGCTTCATAAATGGTTAATTAACACATGTAATTAAAAACTCAACCACAGTCATTAAAAGATCTTTTCGGATCAAGGGAATCGTCTTAGGATTTCATGTTTTTTGTTTTTGTAAATAAAAGAGAAAGCATATATTACCATAAAATCTTCAAATCAGTATAATGAGCATAGTTTTCCACTTGTTCCGCCACATCAGGGAAACTAGAACATGTGGCTTGCATAAAAGCTTAGAAAAACTATAAGGTATGATATGAAAAATGTGATGTTTCAAAAAATATGGCATGTATAATATCTTCCATCTGAAACTGTATCTCATGATAGCCAACAAAACATGGTTGTTGCCATGCACCAGAAAAATTTAACAAAACTAAAAAAGACTGAACTTGGTTCCTGATATGCCATAAGAAAGTGAGGCTAGAGGTGTGGTGAACTCGGGTGTCCATCTGCATTGTAGGTGAAGACAAAACTTTGTCTGCAGGTTAGACAATGCGTTTTTTCCGATGCACCCACCAAAGAGTCAAATAGGAGGTCCATGTGTCAGCTGAGAATGCTCTGGTTATGCAGTTGCTCCTCCAGGTTCTGGCTCATGTCAAATATTATCAGAAGGTGGTCATCTAAAAGACATTGTGGATTGAGTAGAGTTTGATCAATTTTCCCATTTGTAGTCGCACGAAGAGTTGTATCTGCATCAAATGTTGTTGGTGGAGTTCCGTCCATGGCCATTCCATAGGTGGCATTTTGAGCTATCCAGTTTTCCAACCAATTAGGGGGGATTTCTTCTTCAACCACACAACTGCCTTGCTCCAAAGGCCTGGCTTAGGGTCTGGTGTTGATACCAGGCTATGGTGTGGCTTCCATAGGATACAACTCGAGAGGAGGGATTTATTACTCCATCGGGCAGCTTCCAGGGTCAAGCATGGTGTCAGTGAGGGATGGTGGCGAGTGTAGAGTGTTAGGAAAAGGAAAATCAAGCCAATTATGGCCAGTGTTGTGGGTTGGAGTTCAGGGCTGTGAGGTATCAGGACGGTTGTGCCAAGCAATGAAGTTATAATATTGTGGTCCTCTTTTGGGCTTACCGCGTTCTCTGGGCATGATGGCAAAGATGCAACAAAGGGTGGGACATGGGAGCCAAATGGATTTATGGTCCAGAGAAATATCGTCTAGAGGTACTACACTAGTGGAATGAAATCTGAAGCAGGTGGCTAGTGGAATGATGGAGAGCCCTGGGAGAATCGGAATGACAAAAAGTTCACAACATGAAGGCTGACAAAGTCAAGACGACTGAGTGCTTGAGGAATGAATGAGAGACAACAGAAGATGAAGAATGATAGAGTGCTCGAGGACTCCTACCTTTATAGAGGCCAGTGAAATGACTGTGAGGATCGCCATGAAAGCAGAGGTGACACCAACTCAATGCCTTTTACCTGCTCATGTACTCCAACATTGGTTCACAAGGGGAGTCATTAAGTTTCCAGAGGTGTAGCAACGCACTACCATAACTGCAATGCGAGGACCCATCAATCAAATGGTTTAGTTGTGTGACTAACGATTAGGAATAATAACTCCCCTTAATACATGCACGCCACATTTCTCCCACTTTCCAACTGCCACCCCATCCGGGAAAGGATTTCATGTATTATCAATCCTATCTTCATATTCTATTTAACTTTTAGGCTAAATTGTTTATTTATTTTAATTTTAATATTATTTTATATCCATAAAAATGTATGTACATTCCCCGAACATCACAAAATTGGGTGCATGTCTTAGACCATTTCATAACAAAAGTGGAAATGATTATAATTACATTCTCAATTCAATGCTTATCTTTAGAACAAAAGTCACACCTACTCACGAACATCACAAAATTGGGTGCATGTATTAGACCATTTCATAACAAAAGTGGAAATGATTATAATTACATTCTCAATTCAATGCTTATCTTTAGAACAAAAGTCACACCTACTCACGAGGTAGTGGAGGTAGTGCCTTCATATGTATATATTTTTAATTTAATATTCATTGAATAATGATTAAATAATAATAAAATAAAAAGTCATATTAAGAAGAGTTAGGAAAAGAAAAAGCCACATCACTGAGAGTTTGGAAAATTATAACTAAAATTTAGAACACTTTAGTGTTTGGTTTTTTAATGGCAACAAAAACCGATATGATATATTTTAGACAGCTTGATGGATTGTGGTGTCCATGTTTTTATTTTTAAAAAAATTTAAGATATTAATTAATAAATTTGTGTCTATAAAATGCATTTTAATTAAAAAAAAAATGTTTTAATTAGGTTAAATAATAAATTATTAATAAAGTATATATTTACAAGTATTTTTTCCAATCATATAGAAATATTGATCTTAAAAAATAATAAATATAGACATCATATCATCATCAATATGTTTTAACATATTACAAAATTTTGATTATATAATCATTTTAAATTGAATAATTTTATTAAAAAACACTATAAAATTAAAAATTAAAAATTATTTATCAAAAATTAAATAAAGGAAGTTTTTTTTTTAATGATATGTATATTAAGATTGGATGAATATTATAATAATTTCAAAATATTAGTTACAATATAAACTTTTTAAAACTTTTACTCATCAAAATTGTAGTAGTTTAAGAATGTTTTTCTTAAGTATTTTAAACATATAAATCTAAAACTAAAACAAACCAAATAAATCAAGTAATTTTTTACATTTCTTAAGGTGAAATAAATCACATTTGATTTGAGTAGAAATTAAGACAGCCACCATTACCATCAATTATCTTTTAAACTTTAACCACATACTTCTAATTATATATTTACTTTAAATTTTATGTGACCAACTTATCCATGATATTAGAATTTTGTATTTATTTTAAATTATTTTAAAATATTTATCATTATTAATTATAATTTGAACAATTATTGATATATTCATAATTTTTTTGAATTTTACTGTGTAAATTTTAAAAATAATAGAGATTTAAGATTATTTATTTAAGAAAATGATGTTTTTTATAATTTTTTATTACTATATCCTCATCGTTGTAATTATTATTATTAATTTAAATCATTCTTATCTCATTAATATTATTTAATATAATAAAATATTAAATTGAATGTAAAATTTTCCACACTAATATTTAATCACCTAATAAATATGTAATTAATTTCAAAATAATAATTGTATTACTTATCATAATTAATTTCAAAATAATAATTATATTATAAAAATAATATATTGAGAAACCCGTTTTTTATATTTATTATGTTTTTTTCTAACTTAAACAAGAGTATATATATCTTTGTAAATTTAAATGGTTTCATAAATAAGAATCTCATATATTAATTTAGTTTTTAGTTACATTATCATCATCATCATCATCATTATTATTATTATTATTATTATTATTATTATTATTATTATTAAAGAAGATAAAGACATAAAATTAACTTTTCATATATCAAATAATTTAATGTTATTTTTGAAATTTAATTTAAATAAGTCCATTAATAAATAGTAATTTTTTTATTAAAAATAGTCCAACAAAAAAAACAATTATACATTAAAATAATAAAAAACAAAAAACACAAAACTAACACTTTATTATATCAAATAATTTAATATGAAAACTTCATACATTAATTTAATTTAGTATTAAGTTATATTATAATTTTAAAATCAAATTATTATTATTATTATCATTATTATATGATAAAAGAACAAAGTTTTAAAAAAATAACATTTCAGTGTATCAAACAATTTAATATATCAATATAATGAAAAATAAAAACATAAAAGTAACACTTTCCTATATTAAATGGTTTAATATGTTTTTATAATAATACTTTTACAAGTTATAATATTCTTACAAAATTTGGAAATGAAAGTATGTCGAACTTTAAGTAATGGTGGATTCCATTTTCCTTTGAAAATGAATTTAATTGGTATCTAAGTGAAATGTGTTAGGCTTATAAACCAACGGAAAACAATAATATAGTTACTTTAAGGAAAATGAAATTAATTGGTATCTAAGTGAAATGTGTTAGGCTTATAAACCAACGGAAAAAAATATAGTTACTTTTATAAATTTTAATATGAGAAGAATTTTACCTAATAAGATATGAATAATTGTAATATTAAAAATATACTTTTAAAGTATTGAGAAGAGAATTTTAGCTAATAAGACATTATTGGATTGAATAATTATATTATTAAAAATATGATTTTAAAATATTGAGATTGTAGAAAGAAGCTCACTTTAGTGAGAAAGTTTTAAGAATAAAGTTAAAAAAACATTAAATTTAATTATTAAAAATATAATTGATCATTTATTTTTGAAGTGGTTATGAAGAAAAGTTGTTACACTTCTTATTTAGGTTTAAATTCCAATTTATAATATATTTTTATGATATATTTTTTTAGTGAATAATTTTTTTATGAGTTATATATAGTTTTGTGACTTGGAAAAATTGGGATTTACTTTAAAACCATTTTTAAGTTGAAGTTGAAGTGATAAAGCACATTTCTAAAAAAAACTTAAAATACAATATGAATCAATTCAAATAATTGTGAGTGAAAAACAAAATTGCTAATTTATAAAAAAAAAAAATAAGATAAAAGTAAAAAACTTAAAAGACGTAATAATAAAAGGTTTAAATAGCTAACTCAATTAATTATTTATTATTATATATTTGGTTAGTTATATTTTACATATTTTATTCAAATTACTAATTTACATTAACAAATTTATTAAAAAAAATTATGTTTATTTATTTTATTAAAATTTATTTTTTTTATTAATAATTAATTAAAATTAAAAATTAAAAACTTATATAATTATATTTAACATTGTTTTATAATTGTAAATATTTTTATTTGATGTCAATGTAGTTACATTTCAACTTTTTAATGTGTTATATTAAATCAGTTGATCAATTGTAAATCAGTTAATTTTTGCAGTTGGGATAAGAAGAAACTTCTCTTTGAGACTCTTGTTACACCTGTTATTCTTTATGGATGTGAAGTCTGGGGCTGTAATATCTCTTGTGAATCCTGGAGAAAGATAGAGCAAATACAAAAGAATTGTGTAACCTATAATCTCAAAATTAAAGAAAATGCGCCCCATCCCATTGTTGGGTATGTACTATATTCTTTGCACGCGTAGTAATGTTTATGGTGTGTCGAGCACGCAAGGGGGTTTGAGGGCGGGTGTTAGCCCCCCCTTGGGGAGTGTAGGGGGTCGACAACCCCTCGTGCCGGGGTTTGAGGGCAGCGCCCCCGAGAAAAAATTTTTGCCTCGAGAAACATGTCGTATTATTGCCTCGTTTTTTGTGTTGCCTCGATTTTTGTGTCCATTGTTGGGGGATTTTTCGGCACATGGTTTTTTTTCGATGGTTTTCTATTTACGATTAAGTAATTAAGGTTGTTGACTAATCCAGGTCATTGGGTTAGGTTTTTGGATGTCGTTGGCTCCTATATGTATATTTTATTGTAAACAATGAATGAATATAGAATATGTTGGTTTTCCCGATTTAGTTTTCCAGGGGAAAAATCTCTGTGTAATGATTGTATTTTCCATTGTATATTTTTTGTTCTTTTACTGAAAATCTGTTTGCAGTAAATATTGTACAAGGTTAAAATTTACATTTGGTATCAAAGCTTTGTTGGCTTCAGGGGGACACCTTTGTGGTCAAGGGTTTGGCTCGGGACTGTGATATGCCTTGTTACAGTGGGAGATTTGTGGTATTGATTTTTTAGGTGAAAAGAAATGGCGTGCAATTCGAAAATGGAGATCGAGAAGTTTAATGGGAAATTTTTTGAGTTGTGGAAGCTCAAGATGGAAGATCTGTTCATGGACAGAGATCAGTGGATCACGGTAGATCCAGGTACTGCACATACAGGAACTTCAGTAGATGACTGGAAAATTTTGGATCAAAAGATCAAGAGCACAATCCGACTATATCTCTTAGATTCAATATTATTGAATGTGTTAGAGGAAGCTACAACCAAAGATTTATGGGATAAGTTGGGGAAGTCGTATCAGTCTAAGTCCCTAGTAAATAAACTATTCCTGAGAAATAATTTTTATAACCTGAGAATGAGAGATGGAGACTCGGTGGTAGAGCATTTGAATTCCTTCAATACTATGGTAAGTCAGTTAGCATCTGTTGAGATTAAAATTTTAGATGAAGATAAGTTTATCAATTTACTGTGTTCTTTACCAGACTCGTGGCATAGTCTAGATGTGGCCATAGGTAGTAATACAATTTCCTTGAAGTTTGATGAAGTGGTCTCATCCTTGTTGTCGGAGGAGATGAGACGGAAGAATATGGAAGGGCGGAGCACAGACGCATTATTTGCAAGAGGACGCTCCCAGGAAAGAAATATATCTAAGTTCTAGAGTGGGAGATATAAGTCTAAGGGTATATCTAAATCTCCCAGAAAGTTTGTAAAGGTATGTTGGAGATGTGGAAAAGAAGGGCACTACAAGAAGCAGTGTAGATCCAAAGTTGAGAAAAAGAAGGGATATCAAGAATCTCCTTCTATAGAAGAAAAGACCTCCAAGGAAGAAGGACGGGATGTGTACTTGGCTTCTTCAAGCAAACATGCAGATCATGAGGCATGGTTCGTTGACTCAGTTGCATCCTTTCATATCACTCCCCACAGGGAGTGGTTCTGTGAATATGAAAGGTATGATGGAGGTAATGTTTTCCTAGGTGATGATTCAACAACCAAAATCATAGGACGAGGAAAATTCAACTTAGGGCTCATAAATGGAAGGATTAGAACACTTCTTGTTGTTCTGCACATCCCAAGTTTGGCTAGAAAATTGATTTATGTAAGAAAAATGGATGATGCAAGGGTAAAAACAATATTTGAAAAGGAAACATGTAAGATGGTTCGAGGAGCAATGATGTTGTTGAAGGGAGTTTGGTTTGGAACCCTATATAAGCTGCAAAGAATCACTATTAGTGATGGGTGTAATAGTTCCATTGTTCCTGATATTGGATTTGAAGAAGAAAGAACTCTTACAGTCTCTGGAGAAAAGGTTATGTTGTGGCATCAAAGACTGGGGCATATCGAAGAGAAGGGTCTTCGACTACTACACGGTAAAGGTATGGTTGAAGGTATGTCTAACTGCTCTCTGGATTTTGATTTTTGTGAACATTGTGTATATGGGAAGAAGAATCGAGTAAGATTCCCCTTTGCTGCAACGAGGGAAGAAGGAATTTTACAGCTAGTTCAAAGTGATGTTTCTGGACCCGTGTCGGTCCCATCATTGGGAAAATCTGTGTACTATGTCTCATTTATAGATGACTTCTCGGGGAATACTTGGATATATTTCCTTGGGAAGAAATCTGAAGTATTTGACAGGTTTAAAGAGTTTAAGGCTCTTGTTGAGAATCGAATGGAGAAAAGAATTAAGGTGTTGAGGACAGATAATGGCGGAGAGTTCTGCAGGAATGAATTTGAAGAATTCTGTAAGAAGTGCAGTATAGAAAGGAAGAAGACTACTCCATATACACATTAGCAGAAGGGAGTTGTTGAAAGGATGAACAGGATATTGATGGAAAAAGAAAGGTGCATGCTCAGTGGTGTCAGGTTAGGGCAATAATTATGGGCAGAGGCAGTGGGTATTGCTTGTTACCTAGTCAATAGATCACCTTCATCAACACTGGATGACAAGATTCCACAAGAGGTATGGACTGGTAATAAACCTTCTCTCACACAACTCAAGGTATTTGGTTGTGATGCATATCTTCATGTTCCAAAGGAAAACAAGAGTAAGCTAAATAGGAAGCATGAAAAGTGTATCTTTATTGGATATAAATATGGTCTCAAAGGTTTTAAGCTTTGGAGCCCAAAAAATAAGAAGGTCGTGTATAGCCGAGATGTGGTATTTAGAGAAATGAAGGATGTTGTTAAACAAGAAGTCCTACCAAGTAAGAAAGAACCATAGAAAATAGAGTTTGATTTAAAGGATGATGAATCAGACCCTACAGAAGAACAAGAATCAGAAGAAGAAGATCATCATACTCCAGTATTGAGGAGATAGGTTTGAGAAAGAAGGCTACCAGAAAGGTATACTCCATCTGATTTTCGTTCAAGGTTTTCTTTGTCTATTACTGATGATGATCCTAGAACTGTCAGAGAGGCAATGGATTCAGACAATGGAAATCTCTAGAAAAAGGCCATGGACAAAAAAATGGCAGCCTTGGATAAGAATGAGGCTTGGGATCTAGTGGAGTTGTCGACTAGATGAAATCCCATTGGCAGCAAATGGGTATTTAAAAAGAAGTTGAATGTAGAAGGAAAAGTGGAGAAATACAAAGCTCAGTTAGTAGCAAAGGGTTATTCCCAGGTTGAGGGAATTGATTTTGGTGAGACTTTTCTCCTGTTGCCAAGTTAACCTCTATAAGATTTATGTTATTTGTTGTTGTTGCATTTGATTTTGAAGTAGAACAGATGGATGTGAATGCAGCATTCCTACATGGGGATCTGGAAGAAGAAATCTATATGAAGCAGCTAGAAGGATTTGTTGTGAAGGGAAAGAAGGAGTTGGTATGCAAGCTAAAAAAGTCTTTGTATGGTT
>JASDQU010300256.1:2512-13830 GCA_032191745.1 Picea mariana
ATCAGGCTCATGGGACTGTTGCATAGAAGTTGTTGGTTGCACATATGCTATGATCTCGGACTGTTGTTCAGGATTAATGATAGGTGAAACTTCAGCCATGAAATTTTCAAAGAAGGTGTCCATCCCTTGGACTTCAGGTGAATCAGCAGAAGGTGTATATGGTTCGTTAGGGTCGTTCAAATCTGTGACCGTGAACTTAAGGTAGCGCTCACGATTCACCCTGATCTTGTTGGGCTTACCGTTCTCTGGAAGCCATAAGTGAGACCAGTTCGTTGCGAAGTAGCCATGTAGCTGCTCCGACCAGTTCCTGCTCAAAAACAGACCATACACTTCTGTAATATCCACCACAATTATATCAATAAACTGATGAACCTTAGGGTTAGACGATAATCTAATCAATACATTTTTTATTTCGCCTATAAATTTAACATCTGTTCGATCAAGTTGTATAATTTTCAAAGTAGATGGTTCCACTTCGGCGTTAATCTTTTGGCAAACAGACCAAGGCATCACATTAGATGACGCTCCTGAGTCAACCATACAATTATGCACATTTCTGTTGAAAATCTCGAAAGTTAAAAGAAAAGGAGGTATATTCTTGCGAGTACTTAGAGTAGTAGCTTGTGGTTTATTACTCGCAATTTCTAATGCTACTTTATCTACATTATTTACATTATTTATAGGGGCTACAGGAAGGCTTCCTTTATCTTGAGGATCAGGATTATTTTTAGTGGAAGTCTTCTGCGGAACTTTGCTTTGCACAACCCTGTTACCATTTGAGTTACCATTCTTTCCTTTTTTGAAATATTCTGCAACATTTTCTGTAACAAAAATGGAAACTTCAATAACTCATAAATAGAAATGTTAGCCCTTAATTTTTTAAGATCTTCAACAACATCATAATCTAATTTGGGGTCGACATTGCTCTGTTTAGTTTCTGCTGATTTAGATGGCTTTGGAGGTGAGGTTGTAGTGTTCTCGGTAGAAGGTTTGTTTGTTGTATTACTCCTAGTGTTATAAGGGTGAACAGTCTTGAAGTTGGCTTGAAAGATGCTATCCGAGAAATGTCCAGAGATGTTTGGAGAAGACTCTTCTTCTTGAACTGTTTCCTGTTCAACTTCCTCCTGAGGGATTTCAGGAGGCATCAAACTATCTTGGGCTTCTAGAATTGTTTGAAGGGCACATTGCAAACTTTCTAGATTTAAGCCTTCGGGGTTTGGGTTAGGTCGGTTGGTAGGGAAAGGCTTTCGGAAAGGGGGTTTGTAGGGTCCCTTACTCGAGGAAGCTTCTTCAGTTGACCTTTTTAAATCTATAACTTGATTAGACATTTTTTGAACAACTTTAGTTAAATTTTCCAAATCAGAGTTTTCAGGTTGTGTTTTGCTTTGAGTAGGTCTGTGGAGAATTTCAATCTTCTTTTTGGAAGAAGAAATAGTTTCAGTTTCATTGCTAGAAGAGTCCTTAAGACTAAGTATATCTTTTTCTATTTGAGTAGCCTCCTTGAAGGCTTCTAACAACGTGGCCTTTTTAGATCATTTTACCCAAATAGTTATACTTTGATGTAGAGCTTTAGTGTAATAAGCTATTACAAGACTCTCAACAGGCATAGAATTTGTAGGGATTCGATTTTTAAGCATTAAGAATCTTTGATTAAAATCTTTAACTTTTTCTTTTGGGTTCATTTTTAAGCTTGAAAGATCCATGACTAAGATTTCCAGAGGTTTACCATCTCTGAATTTTTCCAAAAAGCATGACTCAAACTTTTCCCAAGACACGATGGTATGAGGTTGTTGGGAAAAGTACCAAGTGGAAGCATTACCCTCAAAAGTATAAGGGAACAACCTACAGACAACGTCTTCATGTTCAAAATTACGGAGTCTGATGGCTAACATAAATTTTTTGATATGATCTTTAGCTATCTGTTTCGAATCAGGATCAAACTTGGGAAGCCATTTCTTTGGGTGCTTAGGTAAAGGGTGCTGGGCTTCAGGTACAGCTACAACATCCTGGTCCAACCAGGGTCTACCAGGATTGTTCTGATTTGCCATTGGGGTAGTGGGTGTGGAAGTCTGAGAAGGTGAGTTGCCTTCGTCAGAAGAGGAATCTCCTCCAGAAGAGGAAGGAGATGAGGGAGGTGGTGAAGGAGGTATCCTAGATCCTCCTGCAGCAGGATTTGTGATTGGATATGTAGAATTCACAGTGAGGTTAATGTCACCTAATTGTTCTCTGATATCAGAGAAATCTAAAGGTTGTCCCCACGGACGGTTTGGTTGCCTAAGACAAGCTAAGGCACTATGTGTTTTAATAAGAGATTGACGAACAATCTCTTGGATGTCGCCACCTGTAGGATTAGGGGTTGTTGGCTCAACTGTGATCTACGGATCTTCGGTTGAATTAGTTGTTGTTTGAAGGGGAATATTATCTTGTGAATGGATTCTAGTCACTATAGGTGAGCGATTAGGGGGGGGAGGATTCTTGCGACCGCCTCGTGCCATTAATTAAGTTTAGGCCCTCCTTCTAGCGCCATTTGTTGACGGGCGAAATTGACCGTCCGTCAACTGAGAGAGTGGAACCGGTCCGGGGTTGTCTAATAACCCAAGCCGTTTGGAATGAACCACCCTGACGGGTTTAACGGCTCCGTTGGCCATTCTAAGTTCCTAAGAAAACCAAAGAAAAGAAACTAATCTAAACTAACTAATATAACTAAAACTAAATAAAACAAACTAACTAAAAACTAACTAACAATAAATAAAACAAACTATTACTAACACTAAAACAAACTAATACACTAATCTAATTAAAATTAGCTACTAAAGCAAACTAACTAATCTGCTATCTATATATATAAACTACTAACTAATACTATACTAACTAATATCTGAAATAAAACTTATCTACAAAATATACAATATTCACAAAATACAGATTTGAATAAAACCTGCAAAACTCATTAGCTATCTGCCCTGACCCAGAGGAAGGTATTTCTTTTTTGATTTTATAACTTTGTAAACAAGAAATGAAACTTACTGAAATTATACTAACTCTACATATATCTAACTAAACTTTATATCTAAACTAAGCTACTGATAATATACTAAACAAATGATAAACTGACCTGGAAACGCTCCAGATTTGTCCTGTGTATGATGACTTCGAAGCTGGTCGGAGGAAGGAAACTCGCACCAGATGATTCAGAAGCTTCTCGTAAACGATAGGATGCATTGCTCTTTGAATTGTTTACAGGACAAACAAGACATAAAAAATCACAACAATTATATGATTTATAAATCTCTGCAATAAGGGAAACCTGTTATGCAAAAACTTATATTTAATAATTCAACTTATGAAGAAGAGAAATCTGTCATTCAGAAACTGAATCAAGCAACTGCTATGTTTTTTAAGTGCTGGAAGAAATCAGATATGGATTATATTGATTAAATTATATCATTTACAAAAGACTAAGATAGTTAAAGTAGTCATTAATCAAATGCAAATAGATACACATAAACATAAAACAAAATATTGATATCATGAAAAGCTAAAGCTGTAGCAGAATATCAAATTCGGTCTCAGTCTGTATTAAAATTCCATATCCTTGTTCTCCCACAAATGAGGATGATATTATTACAAAAATGATAGGTATTTATAAGTCTTTCCACAGGGTAAAACCTCCCTGTGGATAGTATCAAACAGTTTACATAATCTGGGAAGATAACCCAAAATCAACTAAACTAGGAACTAACATGAAACTAAAATATTTCAAATATCCTTTAAACTGTCCATCCAATCCAATGCAATTTTCAAATTCATCTGCAATGAACCAAAAATAACAAGTTAGAGAGATATTTTATCAGTAAAACAATAAAAATTTGATTCCACAGACTTAGCTACAGAATCATCTGATTCTGTAGCTAGTCTAAAATAACATATAGGATCAAAATTAAAATCAAATCGAATCTTTTAAAAGGATTAAGTCCAATTATCTTCCAATGATTATTTAAAAACGAATCAAAATGATTTTATCATTCAACATTAAACAGGATCAAAATGATTCAATCGAAAACAGGGGTAGGGATACTTTGTTCTTCTGTTACCACAAAATCGGGTAAATCATAATCGAACAGTAACAAGACTGTTTCATATCCAATTGAAATCGATACTGAACCCTATCGTATGTGATACGATCTAATCCAACACAACCATTTTTCACTCGTTATAACTATAACGATATAGCAAAAGATTCATATCGTTTAATCGAATACACAGATAGAAAGACTGTTTCGATTATGGGTAAACGAAATCATATGTAACAGCATCAACCAAACCAAATTTGTGATAGATTTCGATCATCGATCCTTGCACAATCAATAGACAAGATCGATTAATTGTGATCACAATCTTAATAGAATCGATAGAAGTTATAATTGCAAACTGGGTAAATAATCTTGATTCATATTTGAACGAAATCATTAATTTCAAACAAATCACAACTGAGTTTAGTATAGAAATAAATCATGAATCTGGATATAGTCAATCTCGTTCTACAAATCAAGTTCAAGCAGAGTATCTATTTCAATTACAAATCCAACTGATAACATGGTCGAGCTAACAATAAACCAATGCGAATTAGCCGGCTGGGTTTTTAGCATACTCATTATGAATTAAATATGTTTTATGATTTGAGCGAGTTTGTACAGAGTCACATTGGAAAGGATCCGAATTGTATTCCTGTTGCTCGAAAGTCATATGAGACATAAAACCGTAACAATTAACCATATCAAAATTATTGCCAATCATAGCGTATACATTATAACGAAATCGAATCGACATGTGATTGTGTTCGAAATTTCATATGAGAAACACTTCCTGTCATGAATAGGTACAAACAAATTCGATTGACAGTAGAGCATCCATTTTAACTCAATCAAACAAATCAAATCGACACCAAGATCAATCAAATCGATGAAAATCCCATGGAAGCTAAAATGGGAAAACGAACTTCCATTTGGTCAAAGCAAAGCTATGTATAGAATGCATACAATGTGACAGAGCCAATCAATGTTGTAAACATAACTGTTTAAAACCGAATTTGAATCGTTACATAAACAAGTGATATCAAAATATACCTGTGTGGGGCTGCTCAATTATGCCAACTTAGAATTCACGACCACCGTGGCCGATTCCACATTTTTAAACAAGATGGATCCTGTTGTCCTTTGTTTCTTATCAGTGGCTTGTAGCTTAGCCTTTTGACTGGTAAGCAGTGTAACTTGGTCCTCCAAAGAGTGAATTCTTGACTATAGAATAGGAACATCCAGATAATATCTCTCTAACCACGAGTTGCATTGATCACAGGGTGGCACTGTAGGTTTAGACAGAGCGGGAGAGGGTTTGGATAAATGACCGGGGGCTTCACAAGGAAACTTAATGCCTGGGTAGTTAGGGTCATTCTGTAGGCAGGGGGGTAGGTTTGACACAAAGCCATACGAGGGTTCATCACACAAACGTTGCGAATAGGGGTATTCGCTAGCCAAGAAACTCTCCACTTCTGAATCGGAGTCCTCACTCAACACGATAGGGTTTGGATCGACAGGAGGTTTTGTCTTATTTCTTTCCATTCGTGAAATTAAACGAGCATTCTTTTTGCCTTTGGTGTTTACAGTGGGTTTTGCCTTGGGCTATTTCCCCATAGGCTTAACAGTCTCAACACTCTTAGTCACAGTGTGGGGTAGGTCGGTAGGTGAATCGGACAAGGGTTTAGGTAGCAAGATGTTGTAGGGTACTGGGGGTACAACCTTAACCTTGCTCACCACAGGTTTGTCAACCTGTGTAGGATTTGAATCCTCAAAATCATTTCGAGCAAGGAAATTGCTCCAACAATCTCCGTGCAGAGTCAAATGACAGACAACAATAATCTTCACCAGCCCATAATGAAAAAGGCTACTATCAGCCTGGTTTCTTTTGTACTTCTTTGACATTTTAAACAGGCTTCTATGCAAATAATAGGGTATATTGAGATGATAACCCATAAAAACCATAAGCAAACGCAGGTGGTGTAAGAACACAAACCCATACCACCCCTCACAGGTGATAAACTGTTTGATTATCATCAATAAATTGTGCCAACGTTGTTTAAGCATGGTCACAGGCATACCTTTATCACAGGAGGTAACTTTACGCGACTGGAAGAGCAGTGTCCAAGGGACCTCCTCTACTTTGCAATTCTTGGACCATCGTTGTCCAGTGGCCGGTAAACCCGTAGCAAGACTGATAAATTGTTCGTCAATTTCCAATTGAATATCTCCGACCTTGGCTCGACAGCCATCAAAGGTCAAAGAAAATTGTCGAGCTACGCAGAGGTTAAAACCCTCGAATCTTTGTATAAATGGAAGCCACCCATTTTCTTCGAGGTCATTGCGGGCACTATCAAACATCAACAGGGCCTGGCTCCCATTGGGTTCAGCTCGGACAACTGGGGCCATGGTGTGAGCACATGGTAAGGGTTTGGGTCGAATTCACCAACGCACAGGAGCAGAGTCACTCGGTCTAACAGCAATGAACGATCAAAGGGGGAAGGCATTAATGTGCGCATGCGAGGGTGGTGGAGTCATTCACCGCCATGCACAATAGTTATGGTAAATTACAACCGAAAAATTCCACATCTGTTCAAACAATCATAGCATAGTTCAAAACCATATCGTTTGGCCAACCAAAGAATCAAATGGTGAGTGTTATGCCAACGCACCAAAACAACTATAGTTTTTAAACCATGAAATATCAACGTGTAACGAACACCAAGTGTTAACCATGCACCATTGCATAAATATTTAATCAAAAGTTTTAAACCATTGTGCCAATCGAATTCATAAGATTTGACAAGCCAAGAGCTATAAAAAGATTAACATAAGGATAACATTATATATATAAAAACAAAAATAAATCATGACCCCTATGCAATTCATAAAATCAATGATTTAGGCAAGTCAATAAAAGTATAAACCCACATGCTCAATGCCTCACAAACTTAATAAAATCAAGTTATGTAATCAATAAAATAATGTCCAAATAGGCATAGTTCGAAAATCCTTTCAGCCACACAACGATAAACCAAAGGTAAGTGCCATAGAAAATATCGATAAAAAGATGACGACAGTTCAGATAATGATTGAAATGTGACCTCGAAAGGAGAATTTTTCACGCTTATAGTCGTGAAAACTTAATGGAGACAAATTCGTAAGTGTCGCAAGAAATGAAAATATCGTCTATTTGAAAAATACGATGACAATTTGAAGTTCAGAAGACATAGGTGTAGGCAGCTTATAGGACAATAGAAAAAATTGAATTGGCTGCCAACACATGGCCAATGGAGTTTGCAAGAGATTGTAATGAAGGGTGTAGGAAAAAGGATGAAGAGGACGATGAGGATGAGACTGAAGAATTATTACGCGATAAGGATTTTTGCGGAAAGGAAATAACTGCAGAGGATGCAAATTCTTTTATTTGGGCAGAAGTGATCGACCTTGGAATAGGAGATTTTGGTGTATCAATGACCCAGTCTGTGGGAAAAGAAAGATTTTCACAACAAATTGTTTGATGCTCCATTTTTTTTATTTAAAGGGCCAATTAGAACCAAAGTACTGGATTGAGAAGTTCGGCTAGGAGTATGCAAGACTATCGGGAATAGAGTATTGGTATGTCTGAAGCATCCCCTGGTTTGGATAGATATATTTGTTCTAGTTCAGCCCATATCAAATCCAGTGGTTCTGATTTGGAGTTTCAA
Source organism: Picea mariana (assembly GCA_032191745.1). Taxonomy (NCBI): domain Eukaryota; kingdom Viridiplantae; phylum Streptophyta; class Pinopsida; order Pinales; family Pinaceae; genus Picea; species Picea mariana. The sequence goes on from JASDQU010300256.1 coordinate 10,293, forward strand.
TATGTCTCCAAGGTTATCATCAAAAGTATATACAGAGAAGTTGGGAAAACAATCAAAATAAACAAGACCATTTAAAAGAGGGGCTACTATTCCTCCTATTAATGAATCAGTGAATTTGTTGTGTGTCATATCCCTGACTGTACACAGAGCATAGGCATCAATGCCTTTGTGAACCAAGGGACTAATTCCAACTCGAATGCATCCAAAATGTAAATAATTTGTTCCATGCTTTTTGGCTTCATTCTGGACGGATTTGCATGCTTCAACTTCTATTTTTCATTTCATACACATGACTTTGTATGAAACATACATTCTATCAATCATTTGTTTGATCTGTCCAACTGACAAACTATCAATGTTCCATTCTGGGAACCAGTCTTCTGCAAATGTTTGGGTTTCAAGTAATTTTTCTTTTCCCAAGAGGTTTGGTGTTGGAGGTCTATGTACATGGTGAGGGAGATTCTCATAAGCAGGTTACTGAATGGATAAAGGGAAAGATTTTCCTTTGAGGATTCTGGTGTATCCTTTTCAAGGGGAAAATGATGAGGAATTTTTTTATCCATTTTGGTCTCAGAAGGCTTATATACAGGAGACAAGATGGATATTGGATGATTTGGAAGGATATAAGGATCAGGAATGGGTTTATCAGGGATGTTATCCTTCTGTTTAATTTCTAGCATTGATTTTCCCATATTGGAGAAAGCTTCTCCTAATCCTTCCATTGATTCTTCATGATTTCTTCTGGACTCTCTAGATTTTGAAGATATTTCTATTAGAGCAATGTCCATTTTTTCTTTGACATTTGTAACTTTATCCTGTATTTCATTTACAGACTGGACTACAGTGTTTGTAGAGACTTGCAAGTCTCTGATTTGTCCACGTCTAGCATAGTCATTTGTTACAAATGTATGTGTAGCCATGCCTCTCAAGGCTGCGTTTGTCCAATTTAATTGTTCTACTAGTGATTGGACTTTTCTGTCAACACCCGTTAGTTGGGTGGCTTCATTAGAAAGCAGTAGAGGTACTGCTCTGACTTGTCTGTTATTGTCTTCAAGGAAAATGCCTTTGAATGGAGAAAAAGTCGAACTTGATTCAATTGTCTGTCCTTCTAGACTTTTCCACTTGTGTTTAGGAGGTTCTTCAGATCCTCCTTCCATCATTTGGACTTCATGCTTTTGACTTAATTTCTTTCATTCATAGAAAGAAATCCATATTTCTTTGTCACAGATATAAATTTTCCATTTTTGTGATAATTCGGCTTTTTCTTTGTCTGATGTGGCTATGTTTAAGTCCTTTGTTTCTGGATTTGTAAACAAATCCCAATTTAACATCTTTTTTATCCAGACTTCTTCTATGGATCCCTTGGGACACCCTTTCATTATTGAATGAAATTTATGAATTTCATCTATTGAGGGTCTTTTCATAGTGTCAGGTAGAGGGTTTGAAAACCTACAATCAGGAATAACCTGATCACATTGCTCAATATAACCTAACCCATACTTAGGTGTTCTGGGAGGCCTCATGCCTTTGTAAATGTCTTGTAGTCTGGGATCTAGAGTCTCTATTGTTGGTATATAATGAATCATTAAGCAGTGTTGAGACTCTGAAGTTGAAACAATACTATCAACAGTATTATTTACAGAACGAAGACAAACTGAAGAATCCATATGTTATAGGAGAGATAACTATAACTGCACAGAAAAACAGGGCATTTAATCTTAGTTCTCTGCTCTGGAGAGAGAGAATATCAAATAGGCTCCTGGCCGACTGCTCAGGAAGAAACTAGTTACTCTGTCAGGAAGTCACAGAAGTGGAAACCTTGTCTTTCAAAGGCCCGAGACTTCTGATACGGCTTCAGAGAGTCGCAAGAGTGGAAACCTTGTCTTTCAAAGGCCCGAGACTCTTGATACGGCTCTAGATTATTTCTTTATTAACAACAAAACTTAATAGAGCGAGAGATTTGTTATTATACCTGACGCCAAAATGGCTTCATGGATCTAATACCATTTGTAAACTCAGAGGCTTCCTCCAACAGAGAATGAAGCTTGAAGATTGATCTGTATCGTGCGTCTGTCTCCTTCTGCTACTTGACCTTCTACGGCTTGCTACTCTCTGCAGAACCAATCCAGTTATCCTGGCAAACCCCAAGATGATCCTTATGCGAACCCCACCTCTTGGCCCTATGTGAACCTTCCGAAAACTCCTAGCGAACCTTCAAACAACCCAACACCTAAAATTTCCCTAAGCATCCTCCTGCCTTGCGGGACTTACTACGGGTGCTCAAGGACCTAAGAAAACTTCGGCTAGCTTCCTTTCGAGAAGCTTATCTCCAGGGTGAGATAACTTTATATATCTCTTGAGAGAACCTCGACACATAATCTTTCAGGGAACACAGATTGCAATGGTAGGCAAGTAGAAACGAGAATCATAAAAGATGCACAATAAAGAGACAATATTCAGATATCATAAATGCTTGCAGAAGTCTTTATATTAAAACAGAGAGTCGAAGCTTTAAAGCCAGGGTATACAATATGAGCAAGATGCTCTACTCGCTCACACACTTACAGACTTATGCATACTTGCACACAGAATGACTCAAAAGCTCAGACAGAAGGGAGCTTTAGAAAGACTCCGACAACTTACAGACTTACTCACTTGAAACTCTAAAAAACTCCTCCTCGAGAATGAAATCCTCTTCTCCTTATATACAAATTTTTGGAGAAGAGAATCATTTTCATCGATGAGACTCGACAAGACTTTGGACCCTACATGTCTTCCACTCAATCTACTTTTAGATATTTGGCGGTAGAAATCGTGCAATATTCTTCTGACCAAATCATAACTTTATTCTCCACTAAGAAAAGTAAATCTTACTTTAGATCTGGCGGGGTAGTGATGCAAGATTCCCCAATCAGTTGTCGCATTTCAAAATACACGAGAATTGAGAATCTTGGAAATGCGGGTCAAACCATGCCAAAAGTTGGAGAAGTGCTCCAAGTTTCCAAGATGCTCAGTATTTATTATTACAAAGTGGATATTGGTCACGTCAACCCACTAAACCCGATCGGCTCCACTGTCGACCAATTAGACTTGAATTACACTGTGGAGGTTAGTAACGTCAACCCACGGAAACCGACTGACACTATTGTCGGCCAGTAAGACTTGAAAGTATTTATTATTCCATTGGTTGGTCATGGAAATGCCGAAAGCAGTCTGGATCCCAATGTTGAGTGTATATTTCACGGTACATTTTGGGATCTTCATCATGATCTTCATCTTGTTGTAGGACATACCTTGTCCTTATGACCCATGGATGTTTTTCTCTGATAAAAAGCATTTTATACTCATTTTCAGAAATTTGTTCTAAATTATATACAGTGTTTGGAAAATTTCTATGATGGAATAAAAACATCCTGGCAGTATCAATGACATCTAGATGAATAGCGTTGGGATTTAAACCAAACATTTTCCACCAATCTTGAAGCCAGTCTGGTTCAGGGAAAGAGGAGAATTGATCAGAAAATTTAATCATACAGTA
>JASDQU010300259.1:0-13845 GCA_032191745.1 Picea mariana
CAATATCATTTGGTAGAGAAATTAAAACCGATGTCCATACACTAATAATTGAAAAATGGTTAAAATTTATGATAACGTGCACAATTTTAGACAATATGATGGTGTGAACAATATGCATGGTGCTCAATAGGATGGGATGAAAACAATATGATCTTAAAACAAGATGGTCTTAAAAAGATATGAAAAGTGATATGAGCTTAAACAATATGATAATAACACACTATCACATGGTATGAATTAAGAAAATATGATGATATAATCCACTCAAACAATGTGATATGGTGTGAGGGTATAACTTAAGATATAGTCAACCATTATGAAATACTATATGAGCATAAGGTAGTGTCAAACGATATGATGGAGTGACACAAAATGAGTCAGTAGTTGGAATATATCGTGGTTTTTTTTTTAATAGAGAGAAGATATAGTATCAAGTTGGAAGCACTGAGTTTTTGAACTAGAGAGGAGAAAAAGGGGAGAAAGAAAGAAAGAAAAAAAACATATAAAAGTTGTATAAGAGGAAGTTTCGGAAAATTTTCACTTTTCAAGAAACTTTTTCCTTTAGAGTTACATTAACTCCATATATCAGGTGGAGTAGCATAGTAGAATTCTCTAGATAAAAGTCTTGACAAGACTTGTGCAAATTCAACAATGGTTTTAAGAAAAAGCCAAATTTTAATTTTTTTGAGGTCGAATTGTAAAGTTTGCCATGAACCTAGAATGACATTGAAATTCAACATCAAGGTCTAGGAATGAAGTAGAACATAACCCATAATCATATCTAAATAAATCCTTAGAGACTTTAAGGAACTGGCCTATGTCCATCAAATTTACTATTCACTACTAAGTGTAGAAAATAATATTTGGAGGAAAACTACACTAAAATAGTGGAATTGGAAATTTTGATTTTATTAAGTCAGAGTCTCCACTAGATTCATTTTTTTTTTCCTGTAATCTATGAAACTATTTTTCTCGTAAACTCCGTGAGGGAGTGTGTAATTTTCTTGATTTTTTTTTTTCTCACTTGAGAATGCACTCACACATTTCCTAAGGGAATAGGTGAGTACTTTCCCTATTTGTGAAGGAAGCCAACGAGTATATGGAAAGGAGGCTTATTTTTCAAATTTAGGAAAGGAAACTATCAGTCAAAATCAAGCAGAGGATGCATTAGGGCCAATAGAGTGCATATTAGCTAAAATGAGGTGTCTAAATATGTTATAATAAATGCCCCCTAATGTTTGAGGTAAAAAAGGAAACTAATGGCCGAAATACATCATAATTTGGTGGATTAAGTTGTTGAGCGGGGCCAGGTGGAGTGCACCAAACATCAAATGAAGGAAGTACATGCAACAAAAGACAAGGTATGAGTTGACTCTCTTACCAAGGTGGTCATACCCATGCTCAGGTGTGTATAAGCATGGTTTACAAATCAAATACATTGTGTATCCATGAAGCATATATAGAAGTAGTGATCATGGCCATGACAAAATACAAAGTGGATCCATGTATATATAAAAGTAGCGAGCATGGCCACGAAAGAGATACGCAGTGGATCCATGTAAGATAAATCATAGCCACAAACATATACATAGTGGAGCTATGTCTCAATAATACATCAGGAGTATGACTGGAGAAATGAAGTGGAAAGATAATCCTCCTTAAGGTAACAATTGCATAGAGGTGAGTGGTACAATATTACACAACTTGATAAACAACACAATGAGAGGATGCTACTAATGGCCCAAGGTATTCAAAACCAAACTCGCAAAAGGTGAGTCTACAACATATGAATAATGTTTTGAGGTTGAACATGGGATACATTGTTGGATTATCGGTCATTGATTTACCATCGATAATGATAATGGGTGTCAAGGTACCTAGTACATTATAGCAACTGTGAAAATATTTGTTGATTTAGAGAAAATGTAGAATTTTTTTATCATGGGACATTGATCTATTCTGTTGTTAATAGAAAGGTAACCTACCACTGATGATTGCAAGACCCAAGGTACTAAGAATTCTCTAAATCTTGTTCCCAGAGAAAATGTGACGAATTCAATGGGAAGTGATACATTGAAAGGAGGTAATTAAGGCATCCCCCATCATCCAACACTAGTGTACATAAGGATAATGATTTGAAAGGACTCGGATTAAAATTGCAAGGACATACCATTGAGTATGTATATGATATGCACCAGATGGAATAACACACAGTGGGGACCCTCTAATCAATGATCAATAATGAAAACTATTAACAAAGGTGAGGAATTCCACCAATGATGAAAAATGGAACCCAAGGTACTGCATGAATCCTAATGTGTGAATAGGGGTCTTGACATCGAACACAAGGGAAGACACTCAGTCAACAACTATTAATGAATTTTATCTATTGAGTGCAAGGTAACCTATCAATAATGAAAATAGGCCCAAGGTGCTACTATAGGTCAAACTCTCAAAGAAATGTTTCATAGTCAATAAGAGTTGACCCTCCAACAAGAAGTCAATGGATACCTTCTACATTGGAACAATTAAATAAAAAGGATATTGATGATACTGAGAAAAAATTTGACTACCAAGAAGGTTGACATGGATGGTCAAGAGATAAATGAGAAATGGTTGACATAGGCCAAAACATCCCTTGAACATAATCACGACACAATAGTGACTTGGGAAACATGATATAAGTCTATGACGCAAGAGGGATCGATGAACTCTCCATAATTAATGGAAGAGTAACCAACTGGAGTAGTAATAAAACTCAAACTTAAGGCTCGGCTTCCTAAGGCCATACTAAACCCAACTTGTTGAGTTACTAACTCAAAAAATGGTTCTTTGTTCAAGGGAGACATGACTTAGAACAACTACCAACAAAAAGAAAAGATCTTAATTCTTTCCACCCTCTCTCTTTTTATAATATTTGATCCTTTTTTCTTCATACTATTAAATCCTAAAAAGGAATAAACAATGCTATGTTATAGTGGAAAAAGAGTGTCACGGGAAAGCAAACTAGCTCCAAGCACAAGGAACATACCTATGCAATAGGAAAGTAGGTTGTGTAGGATATGGAAACTCTTCGTAGTGTTTCCTCCAAGGATAGGTTTCTGAGGTGCATAAGCAAAAAATGAAAAGGAAAGCAACTGAAGAGAATTCATATGCAATAAGAAACAAATGTAAAACTGAGGCTAGCATTAGGCTCAAAATCACAAGTAGTGGTATGTGATGTAGAAATACAACTTGAAATGAAAATGTTGGGAGTCATGTAGGTAACAACCAACAATTGATTGAGAAGAAGTCATGTTTCTTAAATGAAAAGTCATGGCAGGACTAAAAAGGGACTCTCGAGCCTATGAAAAATTTCAACATGGGTGCCAAAATGGAAAACAAGCTTCTAACTAGAGAACCCATGAACAATAGGCTCTACCACCTGAATTACAACACTTTTTAAAATGGAAAAGAAGGATTCACATCACAACTCCATGGGGGCGATCCTACGACCAAATGAATCAAGAAACTATTAATGTAGAATGCAAGGTAGGAGAATCTAACCTATATACTAGTTTCAAGATCATTCATGTTAGAACGAATGAATGTGGACCATGTTGATATTTTGATGTAACTACGAAAGATATTCTTTTGTATTTGTATTGGTCAAACCTCGAGAAGGTTATTGTAATCTTATTGTATAAATAGGCTCAAAATAAATTATTATTTTTATCCTTATTGTAAAAATCAAAACGACCCTTCTTAGGTTTGCGTCTTTTTCGGGAGTCAAGTTATGTGTATAAATAGAGGTTTAGTTCCTATCATTTGTATACACACACAACTCACCTTCTCTTGTGTATTTCGAGCATAGCAAAGGAGGTCTAGTGAAAGAGGTCTTGGTTTCTTGGTCTTCTGTACCTTGTTCTTGGTCTACTTGTGGAGATATATAATGTGAAATTGTACTAGTTGAAGGAATCTATACTGAAGAATTGGTTGGTGGGTTTTCTCCCCCACGAGGGTTTCCCAGGATATATCTTGTGTTATGTGATTGTTTATCTTTCAATGATCCTATTACATGCAATTGTTAATGAATGTTAAAGAACATAACTGTAACTTCTAAAATTATAGCATGGTATCAGAGCAGACTTAAATAGAAGACAATTCACATATATAGAAGACAAAAAGAGTAATTTTTCTTGATAGGAGTGGTTTTCGGACAAGAAAATATGACCAACAAGTGCACCCTAGTGAAACACATCTTTTCCCTGGATTAGATCTTCAAAATCCATAATTTTTTATTTAGGGGTAGGATGACTACCAGATTCAAGATTGATGAGAAGCTAGAGGGAGCTGACAACTTCAAATCCTAGAGGTACATAGTGTTGAGATTTGTGTACCTTGGGAAGTGGTCCCCTTGTGTTTGTGAGCTTCTAAACACAAGTGGGAAGTACTATGTACCATGTGCCTTGTACTTTATGTCTAATTTCACTTTGACTTAGGAGATTTAAATCAAAAGGGAAATTTGGTCATTTTAGCCTAAATGACTATTAATTCACTTTGTGGGTGAATTAGGAGACATAAAGTGAACTTAGGGAACTTAACCCAAAGTGGGTTTGTGAGTGAGATTATTATGGGATGATCTCAACCTTTTATTATAGATGAGATGGGATGATCTCATACATCCATGTTTTAGGTTTCCTTATGGAGGTTCAAGAGGGGTGCATAGGGTCAAGTGAGGCTCATTCACTCTTATGTTCACTTGGAGAGTTTGAGAGAGAGCATTGAGCAGAGTATGGAGGTTATGGTTGAGGGAAGGTTGGGTGTCTCCTTTCATGGAGGTCTCATGGATGCTTAAACCCTCATTTATTTGTGGTTGTTATTGCTTGGAGGAGGGCACACTTGAGGAGGGCACAACTATAGTAGGGGGTCTTAGAGTGGTCAGATTTCTTTGAGGACAAATTCAGTGGAGAGGTAGCACACAACAACTAGTTTGTGTCCAAGGGTTTCTTCACCAGAGCTTCAGGGAGCAAGGGCACTTCATTTCAGTGGATTGGACAACTTGTGAGGAGGGTGCACCATGCCAGGGTGCATCTTTCACTCTTGGACTTGTGTTGTAGCTTGAGACAAGCTACTATTATATCATGTTCATTTTTTTCATGTACTTGTTGTATTCCACCTTCTATTCTCCACATATATAGACTTATATTCCAAACTTGTTTTCCCCGAGGTATTTTTATCCAGGGTCATGTTGACTAAAAATACTTGTGTTCATTTTCATGTATTCTAGTGTTTAGAACAGATTTATTTCAGTAGTAAACATCTATAGGTGCGTTACATATTTAATGGTATGCATGTGCTAACATGTTGGTGACTAAAACTACATGCTAGAGCACCTAAAAGGCCTATGTAACTGTAACAAAACATCAATGAAGTTCCTGATCCGTTTGCTGATATAAAACAACAACAAACAAGTGTGTGAGAACAAAAAATTAGAGCCATATTGAGGTCAAAGATAGACCTAGATGGCTACCTGTTAGGACCTCAAAAAATCTTCATGGTATAAGAGCTCGGTGGCTGATTTTTGTTGAGTTTTGGACAACATTTTGTGGACAGTCCTAGACATCTTTTGGAAAGATTTTGTGGATAGCCATTGACGGTGTTTAGCAACAGATTGTTGGAAGAATTTTTGTGGAGAGTTGTAGGACAGTTGGTGGACATTTTATCAGCTTCTTTTCACACCTACTTTCTAGGAGCGAGGCTAATTTTTTATGACCTCTTTTCACACCTATATTGCTAGGAGTGAGGTTGTTGTTTGACTTCCTCTTTTCACACCTGTGTTGAAAGGAGTGAGGCAGTGTTCCTTTGCAGTTGTAGCATCAGAGTGAGTGCAGTGGGTAGTCATTTCAACATCTCATATGCGTGTGGAGGATAGGCTAGCCGGAGCTAGCAACTAGTCTCCTTGGAAGGCGAGGATTGTCTTTGTCTTAGAGGACCTCTAACTATGGGATATCGTTGAGGCTCATGTTGTTGTTCCTCCTACTACTACTCCCATCTTGTTAGAAGAGTTCAGGAAGAGGAACAAAAGGCAAAGAGAACCATGTGTGATGCAGTGAGGGATCACATTATACCCCACTTTTCTGGCAAAGACTATACATTTTAAATGTGGGCATATTTATGCAAGCTTTACCATATCACTAACCATAACCGAAAGATGGTTTTGTTTTATCGACTCAGGGGTATTCGTATGCTCAAGAATGAGTCAGTTACTTCTTACCTTGGCTGATACACTCAGATCAAATATGATCTTGCATCCATCAGAGAGATAGTGGACCCAAAATCTATGGTGAGGACAACTTTAAATAGCTTCACCAAACCATGGGGTCCATTTGTTCGAGGCATTGTTTCCAGAGAGATCATGCCTACTTGGGAGATACTGTGGGATGATTTCATCTAGGAGGAGACAAGACTTACATCAGAGACTTCTGGACAGTAGTATACATTGCAGGGTGATGAGGATATTTTTCTTTGGACAAAGGGAAATAACAAGATCGGCATGGGAGCTCGTCAAGGTCCCTAGTTTAGGGCCAAGCCATAGGGAGAGAGTAGTAGTGGGAAGAAGAGTGATATGAGAAAAGTGAAGTGATTTGTTTGTAAGAAGATGGGGAAATATGATGGACAATGTCTCAATAGGAAGAAGAAGAAGGGTGGTACGAAAGCTACAATAGAGGATACATAGTTTTAGACATTGTTTGAGAGGGAGTGTGCCTTCATCATCTGTTGCATTTTAGTTGAGACATCACCCAGTATATGGTATATAGACATCGGGGATTCGGGTCATGTGATTGGTGTGAGGGAGAATTTGACTGATCTCAGAGACTTTATCTTGGTGATGAAACCTTGTTAAGAGTTGTTAGGATTGGCATCGTTACCTTTCAGAGAGACGACATGCCACCTATTTTGTTCAGGGATGTTATCTACGTACCTGGGCTGAAAAAGAATTTGATTTAAGTTTCCACCCTCCAGGATAGGGGTCTTGAGGTGTCCTTCAGAGGAACAAAGGTCCTCATATGCCCTAAGGGGACCTGTCTCACTTTAGGGCAAATGATTGGAGTGGGGGATGGGAAACTGTTCAGATTGATTTTTCAGCCACTTCATGCTTTGGAAGTGAGTAGAGACAACATTAGATAGTTATGTGAGTTATGGAATCAGAGGATGGATCACCTTCATCATGGGGATCTTGGAGGAATGAGAGAGGTTGTGACAGGAGTGCCACAACTCAGTTCAAAGCATCAGGATGTTTGTAGAGGGTGTGCACTTGGTAAGTTTACGAAGGATTATTTTCCCAGCAATGACACTAGGTTAGCTGAGGTACTGGATTTAGTACAAACAGATGTGTGGGGGCCTATGTCTTGGGAATCCTTGAGTGGTATTGAGTAATATCTCACATTCATTGATGACTACTCAAGGAAGACGTAGATCTATTTGTTGAATACCAAGGGTGAGGTCTTCAAGAGGTTCCAAGAGTTCAAAGCTCTTGTGGAGAACCTGACTAGAAAGAGGATCAAGGTCTTGCGATGAGATAATGAAGGTGAGTATTCCTCCAGTCAGTTTGTAGACTTATGTTCCCATGTTGGGATCAGAAGACAGATGACCATACCCTACAACCCCCAGCAGAACGGGGTTTCCAAGAGGAATAACAAGGCGATCACAAGTGCAACAAGATATATGATGCATTATCATAGTTTGCCTCTTTACCTATGGGCAGAGGCAAGTGCTACTGCAGTTTATCTACAAAACAAGAGTCCCCACAGGATTTTGGGGAAGATGACTCATGAGGATGCCTTCACTAGTAGGAGGCTAGATGTCGAGCACATCAGGATTTTTGGGTGATTTACCTATTCTCATGTCCCCTTAGAGAAGACGACAAAGCTAGACCCCACAACCCAACATGGGATTCTAGTTGGATACTCATAGGTCTTCAAAGCCTATCAGATTTACATTCCATCATTGCAGAGAGTGATGGTGAGAAGAGATGTTAGATTTGAGGAAGGTAGAGATTTTCATAGATCTCTCGAGTTGAGAGTCAGTGTTGAGGATGATGTAGAGGTACCAATTGATGTCTCAGAGGAAGCACAACCTCAGGTTTATGGTATGCCAGTTTCAGGGGTGACATAGTCACCTTGCACAACTTCAGGGTCACAGTCAAAGGGTGTTCAGACAGAGGGGGCAAAGGCTTTAGGATCTCATAGTGTTGAGACTAGACCTGAGGCAGATACTCTTTGGCAGGGAGATCTTACTTTTCCCTTGACTACTTTAGGGAAGAGGAAACCGAGATGGTTTCAGGAGACCCTAAAGGGAGCTAAGGAGAATGTAGGAGATCTGAAGAGACAATTGAGAGAGAGTAAACCTCTAGTGAGGTTTGGATCCTATTTGTATTTGGTGATGAGTATATTAGATACTAAGCCACAGACATTTGCGTAAGCAGTAGACCGATAGGTTTGGCGAGAGGCCATGCTGGAAGAGTATGACTCCATTATTCACAACTATGTTTGGGAGGTGGTTCTGAGGCCATTAGGGAAGTCAATTGTGACTTTCAGGTGGTTGTAAAAAAACCAAGTATGTTGTATATGGCAGCATAGAGAAACACAAGGCCCAATTTGTGGTGCAAGGATTCTCTCAGATAGAGGGAGTCAATTATGATGAGACATTCACACCAGTTGCGAGATACACCTCGATTAGGAGTATTATTTCCATAGAGGTGGAGATGGGTTGGAGGATACATTGTATGGATGTAAAGACAACATTTCTAAATGGCTTTATAGAGGAGGAGGTGTACATTGAGAAACCACAAGGGTTCAAGGTGAGTTAGAGGGAGTCTCACATGTGCCTTTTGAGAAAGGCACTATATGGTCTAAAGCAAGCTCCCAGAGCTTGGTATTCACGTATTGACACATACTTGCTTCGGATGAGTTTTGAGAAGAGAGATGTTGATCCTAACCTCTATTATATCATTAGAGGTGAGGAAACTCTCATTCTCATTTTGTATGTGGATGAATTGTTCATCACATGCTCAGAGGATCTCATAGCTAAGTGTAAGCTGGGACTTGCATCGGAGTTTGAGATGAGTAGCATCGAGTTGATGCACTATTTTCTGGGTATGGAGGTATGGAAGGAGGAGGGTCACATATTCCTCGAGCAGGGGAAGTATGCAACATATATTCTGAGAAAATTTCATATGGAGGACTATAGACCTATGTCAACACCCATGGTTACCAACTGGAAGAAGCTTAGTGCTTCAGATTCCCATTTGGTAGATGCTGCAATTTATAGACAATTGATCGGTTCACTCATGTATCTGGTCAACACTAGACCAGATTTTTTTTTTCCGTGAACACTCTTAGCCAACATATGGTAGAGCCGAGGAGTTTGGATTGGGGAAAAACATGTGTTGAGGTACATTGTTGGGTCAATTGATTATGGCCTGGACTATATCAGAGGTGATGGGGTCACTTTGATTGGCTACATAGAATCAGACCGGGCAGGATGTGCTACTGACAGGAAAATCACCTCAGGGTGTTGTTTTGGTTTGGGTTCAGGACTTGTTTCTTGGTTCAGCCAGAAACATAAGTTAGTTGCTTTGAGTTTCGTCGAGGTAGAGCACATGGTGACCATTCAGGCCATTTGCAGGGTGATTTGGCTTCGTAAGATGTTGGTAGGATTATTTGGTCAGGAGTTTCCTCTGACCTCCATACATTGTGATAATCAGAGTTGTATCAAACTCTCTGAGAATCTAGTTTTCCATGACTGGTCAAAGCATATTGAGAAAAATATCACTTCATCAAATATTGGGTTAAGAGAGGAGCATTAGATTTGTAGTATATATCGACTGATGAGTAGATTGCAGATATTCTCACCAAGGCCTTGCCAAGGGGAAAAGATGTCTACTTCAGAGACAAGATGGGCTTGGTGAGAAACACTTTCCTCTGTAAGAGGGAGTGTTGAGATTTGTGTACCTTGGGAAGTGGTCCCCTTGTGTTTGTGAGCTTCTAAACACAAGTGGGAAGTACTATGTACCATGCACCTTATACTTTATGTCTAATTTCACTTTGACTTAGGAGATTTAAGTCAAAAGTGAAATTTAGTCCTTTTAGCCTAAATGAATATTAATTCACTTTGTGGGTGAATTAGGAGACATAAAGTGAACTTAGGGAACTTAAAACAAAGTGGTTTGTGAGTGAGATTGTTATGGGATGATCTCAACCTTTGATTAGAGATGAGATGGGATGATCTCATCCATCCATATTTTATGTTTCCTTATGGAGGTTCAAGAGGGGCGCATAGGGCCAAGTGAGGCTCATTCACTCTTATGTTAACTTGGAGAGTTTGAGAGAGAGCATTGAGGATAGGATGGAGGATATGGTTTAGGGAAGATTGGGCACCTCCTTTCATGGAGGTCTCGTGGATGCTTAAACCCTCATTTATTTGTGGTTGATGTTCTTGCTTGGAGGAGGGCGCACTTGAGGAGGAGGGTGCATCTATAACAGGGAGGTCATGCAATGGTTAGATTACTTTGAGGACAGATTCAGTGGAGAGGTAGAACACAACAACTAGTTTGTGTCCAAGGGTTTCTTTACCAGATATTTAGGGAGAAAGGGCACTTCATTTCAGTGGATTGTACAACTTGTGAGGAGGGCGCACCATGCTAGGGCACATCTTTCACTCTTGGACTTGTGTTGTAGCTTGAGACAAGCTACTATTGTATCGGGTTCATTTGTTTCATGTACTTGTTGTATTCCACCTTCTATTCTCCACNAAATTGGTTTTCCTCGGGGAGGGGGGGGGGGGTTATCCAGGGTCATGTTGACCAAAAATACCTGTGTTCATTTTCATGTATGATAGTGTTTAGAACAAATTTATTCCAGCAATAAACATCTAGAGGTCTGTTACATATTTTAGGGTATGCATGTGCTAACATGTTGGTGACTAAAACTATATGCTAGAGCACCTAAAAGACCTATGTAACCATAACAAAACAACAATGAAGTTCTTGATCTATTTTTTGATATAAAACAACAACAAAAGAGTTTGTGACAACAAAAAGTTAGAGCCATATTGAGGTCAAAGACAGACCTAGATGGAATCCTGTTAGGACCTTGGAAAATCTTCATGGTATCAAAGCTTGGTGGTTGATTTTTGTTGAGTTTTGGACAACATTGTTTGGACATTCCTAGCCATTTTGATGAGAAGCTAGAGGGAGCTGACAACTTCAAATCTTGGAGGTACATAGTATCCATTCTCCTAGAATAACATGATCTAGATAATTTCACTAAAGAATAGGTTTCAAAACCAAAGGGAAATGAGGCTAAATCAAAGCACAAGAAGGATATGGTCAAAGAAAAGAGAATTGTTGCAAACTCCATCAAGGACCATCTTATTCATCACATATATTAAATATCCACTCCAAAAGAAATGATGTATGCCTTAACCCAACTATTTGAAGGAAACAACATCAACCAAATAATGACCTTGAGAACTCAGTTAAAGAATGTGAGGATGCAGAATTCAGAAACCATCCACTCTTACTTATCAAGAGTGAACCAGATCAAGGAGAAGATAGAAGACATTGGTGATAGAGTGAATGGAGAAGAAATGGTGATGACCACCTTGAATGGCCTACCAAGGTCATTGGATGCATTTATTCAAGGGATATGATCAAGAAGGAAGCTACCCAAGTTTACTAGGCTATAGGAAGATTGAAACCAAGAAGAAGAAAGGACAACATAAAGAGAAAAAAATATGGCATATGATGATAAAGACCTAGCCACACACACCAGAAAAGGAAAGAGCAAGAAATAACCCTCCTCACCCAAGAAGTTTCATAAGGGCCAAAGAAATAACCCAAATATCAGATGTTTATGTTGTCATAAAATGGGACACATTGCTAGGAATTGTTCCCTCATTCAGAGACCAAGGGAAAATAAAGGAGGTTAAAGGCATCATGTTCATACAACTGAATATGATGAGCCACCCAAGAAGGTTGCAAAGGAAGATGAATCAAGTGATGAGGAGTATTTTCTTATCTCAACCCTTATAGGAACTGTCACTCATGGAAGTGAAATTTGGTTGGTGGACAATGATGCTTCCAAGCACATGATAGTTTATAAAGACTCCTTGTCTAACCTTACTCATAAGGATTCACCGCACAAGATTAAATTGGGAGATGACTATTAGTATCTGATCAAAGGAGTATGAGAAGCCTCCTACAAGTTAGACTCAGGAAATCCAATGAAGATGAAGGAAGTTCTCTATGTTCCTGGATTGAATAAGTACCTTCTCTCGATTTCAAAATTAGATGAGAAGGGTTACATAGTTTCATTTTTTGATGGGAAAGTTATTATGTGGCCTAGAGGAAATAATTTTGATGATGTTGTGGTGATTGGATATCAAGAGGGATGACTCTACAAATTGAAAGGGCGATCAGATTCAACATTAATTCATGACACTATGAATCCCAATGAATTATGGCATAAGATATATTCTCACCTACATTACAAGGCCCTACCGAGTGTGAGAATGATGGTAAAGGGACTACCAAAGATATAGGCAAAACTAGATGACGTTTGCAAAGGTTGCGCACAAGGAAAGAACTTGAAGTACTCCTTTCCCAACAGCGATAGTAGGGCCAAAAGAGTATTGGACATTGTGCACTTAGATGTGTGTGGACCGATGTCAACAACTTCACTAAGTGGGTATGTGTATTATGTGTCTTTTATTGATGATTACTCACGTAAAACTTGGATCTATTTGTTGAAGGAAAATAATGAAGTGTTTGGAAAATTCAAATAATTTAAGGCACTGGTAGAAAACCTGATAGAGCAGAAGATAAAGACCTTGCGATTAGATAATGGAGGAGAATTCACTTAAGAGGAATTCAAAGAATATTGCAAGGAATATGGGATTAAGAGGAAGCTTTCTAATCCCTATAATCCTTAGCATATTGGAGTAGCAGAAAGTAAGAATCAGATGATCATGGAAGCAATAAAGGCTATGATCCATGATCAAGATCTATGTATGCATTTGTGGGCATAAGTAGCAAAGAATACATTGTACGTGAAGAACATAAGTCCCCACAAAGTACTTGAAAACAAGACACCAGAGGAGATTTTTTCAGGAGAGAAGCCAGAAGTCAACCATCTAAGGATATTTCATTGCCCCATATTTGTGCATGTCCCCAAGGAAAATAAGACAAAATTGGATCCATCCGGAAATAATGGAATATTTTTTGGTTACAGTGACACATCGAAGGCATCTAAGATATATATTCTCGATCACCAAAAAATTGAGATTAGTTGATCTGGATTTTATGAGAAGAACGAAATGAATATAGATTATTAACATATTCTTAATACAAAATAACAGAGATACAGTAAAAATGGTTTTCTATTCAATAATGAAATAAGCTAAAACTGTAAATTGCAGTGGAAACAAGCTTGTTGCAATGGTGGCAGATTATCTCTGAGAAGAGATGGGACGACTGGGCTCATTCGCAAGAAGATGATTACAATGAGGCTCTGAAGGCCTTTTACAATAAACAGGAATTTAAAAAACCCTAGACATCCAAAAACCTAACCCTAAGAGATGAAGCGCCAAAAGTCATGTGGACTGTTAGAAAAATAGGACCGTGGAGCAATAAAATAAAACAAATGCGAAAACAAAACACAGAAGATACACAATACAAGACATACATGGATTTACGTGGTTCACCTAGTGTGGGCTATGTCCACCAGAGAAATTGCCAGGTCCTTCCTTTATTATTATCCAGCAAATGAAGGAATACAACCTACAACAAAACCCGCTGTAACT
>JASDQU010300261.1:0-13896 GCA_032191745.1 Picea mariana
CCAGTCAACTGGAGTAATCCCATAAACATGATTTATTTTGCACCCAACATGTTGAAAGAAATGGAACAACAGGTGACTCAAATAAAACAAAACCTGAAGGTCGCTCAGAACCGACAGAAAAGTTATGCCGACCAAAAGAGAACTCCAAGAGAGTTCAAAATGGAAGACCATGTATATCTTAGAGTTAGACCCAGGAAGAGTTCTCTGAAAATGGGAGCTTGTGCCAAGTTGGCACCTCAGTATTGTGGACCCTTTGAGGTTATAGATAGAGTGGGACCTGCAGCCTATAGGCTAGCATTTCCTCCCACAGTCAAAGCACATAATGTTTTCCATGTCTCATTATTGAAGAAATATGTACATGATGCTAACCATATAATTGATTGGTCTATGATTTAGGTGGAACCAGAGGGAGAATTTCTACCAGAACCTCAATTCATACTGAACAGAAAGGAAACCCTGCTCTAGAACTGAACCATTGCACAGGTCAACGTGCAGTGGAAATATTTTGGCCCAGATCAGGCTACATGGGAAATGGAGGATGCCATGAAATGGGCATATCCAATTTTGTTTACATCTGTACATGCATGTCAAGTTGATAGATAGAACATCGAAGATGATGTTCCTTTAAGGGGGAGGGAATTGTAACACCCTGTTTCCCCCAGTCTATAAAAATAACTATACTGGCCAAGTATTTTGGCAAACTCAGAAATGTGATTGTGTGATGTGAATGGAGCTTGTGAAAAAGGTCAATGAATGTAAATAATATTATAAATATATATATTGCAGGACTGTTGATTGGGGGATGTGCTGAAAAAAGAGACCACGATGGCTGAAGAAAGGTGGCGTTAACTTCCACCGAAACCAATACCGTATTTGGACTTCACTTGCTCGGAGAACCAAGAGCGGCTCGTTGGCCCTGAATTAAATGACTCGCTAGGTTGGTAGGTAAATGGCTCCTCATAAGTAATGAGGGATGGGAGTGAACCACCCATTTGTAGAGTCCTCAGACCTGACCACTGTGAGAAAAACCGTGCCACACGGAACCTCGCCAAAAGGAGAAAAGGAAGGAAGAGTGGGCGATCAAGGGGCAGACACGAGGGAAAGAAAGAGGAGAACTCTAGAAAAATACAGAGTGAGTCATAGCGGAGAAGAAGGAGAGTAACATTCATTCTTGATCACTGGAAAACAGAGACTCGGTCTCGCAGCATCGTGGTCTCAGCTCGGGGGTGGCTAGTGGTAAATCCATTGGGAGTCACTGAGCCTACGGTTGGGTGGAAATGAGCACCCCTCTCAACAGTTGCAATCACATCAGGTGTTATTTCTGATAAGTGTTTTACATATTGCATCTTGAAATTTATATGCTGACATGTATGTTGATAGTCTATGCAGTTTATGAATGGTTTGAGTATAATACTGTCTGTGTGGTGTTTTGATCAGAAATGGTGGTTTCATGCTTTTATTGGAAGCACCATGTATGGATTATGTTTATAGATAGATTTATATATATGTATACTGATCTAATTCAGACTTAAAGTCTGCTTTCGAGAAATCTATACCCTTATTTGTCCCCAGGAATACCCGGAATTGATCTCTCCACAGAGATACCCTTCTTGGAAAGCTTACCAAGAACCTGAAATGGATTTGAAGGCACAAGTCTTAGTAATCCTGTACGAGGAAGAATGGGCCTCTCAAAATCCTGAAATAGATGTGTAGGGATAAGTATCGATTGATGGACGAGATCCTATCAGAAGATCTGTGGTCATTCACGACCATTAGATTGGAGGAATAAATGAGGGCGTTTAATTCCTTAACCCTTTTCCTTTATCTTCGTGAGTAGCGAGGAAATCGGGACCATAGATCCCCAAGGTCTGTGGGAGTATCTGGACCGTTGGTTTTTCCATGTCCATGGAGAATTGTGAGAGTGGATTGCGCGGGATAGATATGAACTATCAGATCTTAGTTAGAAAACCCGAGAGCCATTGGATCTGTCAGGAGATGCATGAGGGTTAAGCCCTCATGAACAGAGTCGAAAGTCATGAAAGAGGAGTTAGTATCGGGATTCCATGCTTCGGGATTTCGAAAGTCGTGATGACGAGAGGTCGGGAAACTTCACAATGAAAGTCCCAAAATAGATCTGAGCCGTCCGATTAAGGGAGGATACGCATCATGAGATTACCCATTTCGGGGATTCGGACTCTGTGATCTCGAAAGTCTCGAAGACAAGAGATCGGGACACTCCATGGTGGAAGTCCCAAAATAGATATGGACCGTCCGATTAAGGGAGGATACGCGTCGTGAGATTACCCATTTCGGGAATTCAGACCTCAGGATTTCGAAAGTCTCGAAGACAAGAGATTGGGACACTCCATGGTGGAAGTCCCGAAACAATCTGGACCGTCCATCGGTGGAGGACACATCGCGGGGATCAAGAGTCCATCGATATTTCAGATACCAGGGATTCGAATTGATAGAGGATATGTGTCGTTGGGGGTTGCAATTCATGAAATTGCAAAACGACGAGGACCGTCGATCTGAGGGAGGACTCGTGGCAGCAATCTAGGATTTCGGGAGAGTCCCAAAAGGAAGAGTCCATCGGGATTTTGAAAATTAGGAATTCGGGAGTCCTGTTAACAAGAGTTCTGGCTCTCGTATTGATAAATCGTGAAATAAATAGAATGGATGTCTTATGAGGAATGGTCACCTAGATCAGGGCATAGCTAGGAGGGCTAATGTGACAAAGGCCATTTCAGGAAATCGAAAATCGGGAATTCGAGAGTCCTATTGGCAAGAGGTCTGGCTCTCGTTTTGATAAGTCCCGAAGGGAATAAGACTGCGGTCTTATGAAAAGTGGTCATATGGACCAAGGCATAGCCCAAGGGACTAATTGTTGATCAAAGCCTCTTCGACATTTCGGCATTTCGGGGTTTGTAGAGTCGAAAGACTCGACTCGCTTATGGCACTAAGTCGTGAAATGTGAAAAGGCGCCTAGTTGTTTGACCTATGATCATGATCAACGAACACATGGAGGTGGGAAAAATGGAAGAGGTATCCTGTGCTAATCCCCATAGAATTTTGGGGATTCTGTCCCTCGAGAAAAGGCGAAAAATTTATTATGCCGTAGTGGGTGTGTGACAGAAGACCAGGAAGATGACATTTGAGTCAGGATAATATAGGGTTATCGAACCCCTAGATCCATAAGAAACTGAAATATTTGTGGAACCAACATGTCTAGATATGGAAGAAATTAACCAATTGTACCAGACCATCGCGCGCACCAAAGATTACATTAATCCAACTGTCGATGGTGTACTTAGTTGGAGAAGTATCACATCATGTGCTTCTGATTCAGACACAGGTCTAGATAATTGGAAGCAGTTCCTACATGAGGTCTCAACCAGAAGATGTGCATGAATAAATTACGCAGTAAGGTGGGTTGGGACCGAATTTAGAGAACCTCCAAGTTTCCATGGAATCAACGACTTGGAAGAATTCCTAACAATATATTAGGACAAAGTATCATATATTTAGAGATTGTTATCTCTTGACATCGCACTTAAGTCTACACTTGCAAGATGGTGGGGCACACACAAAGAAACAATCAAATACTGGTACCAATGTAAGCAATTACTGAGCATTAGGTTTGGCACAGAACAAAGAAGAAACCAACAATAGAAATATGATGGACAAGGGGCACTAGTAGAACACTTTGGGAAGTGTAGAGTGCTGTGGAAAATGACACTCCCAGAGGAATGGCCTCATCATTTCATACACACATTAGAGGGCATCCCAAAAAACTTGTATACCAACCAGGAACTACGTAAAGGAACAATGAGCTGGAAAATACTACGACATAACTTTACAGTCACTTTCTCATTTGAGAATGAGAACCCAAACATAGATGCAACACTTAAAAAAATAAGAGGGTTGATATTCATTAAGGAATCAGAAGTCAAAATCATAATAGAATAACAATAGCAGAATAGACAGACACTGAAAGAACTGATGTCATGCTACCATGTGCAGGAAGAAGTACCAGAGGAAGACAATCTGTGCGATATTCATATTGAGGAAGTTGAAGGCGAAAGAGAAGTGGAAGCTCCACCTCTAGACTCAGAAGTAATTTCTACACCAATCAAGGTGAAGAAAGTCAATATTGGGACAGTTGAGAATCCCAAAATGGCCAGCATTGGAGACTATTTGGATGAGCAAACATTAGATAGGATAACAGAATCATTGGGCGAGTACAATGACCTATTCCCAATGACCTTTACAGAAATGAAGGGTATTCCAAGAGAAATTTAAGAGATGAAGATCCCTCTCAAACTAGAGGCAAGACCTATCAGACAGAGTCCTTACAGATTGAACCACATCTACAAGTAGAAAGTAAGAGCAGAAATCGACAGAATGTTGGAAGCAGGAATCATAGAACTAGTATAAGAATCAGAATGGATAATCCTCATGGTAGTTTAGGAGAAAAATAATGGAGGCATAAGAATCTATGNAATCTCAATGATGCTTGCCTACATGACCCCTTCCCTACACCCTTTATAGTTGAAGTTCTAGAAAATGTGGGAGGCCAGGAAACATACTCATTCACTGATGAATTCTCAGGATACCACCAAATCAAGATAGCACCAGAAGATCGATACAAGACTAACTTTGCAACAGAATGGAGATCCTACTAGTACACAGTCATGCCTTTTGGATTGAAAAATGCATCAACAATTTTCTGCAAAGTATTCATTGTTGTCTTCAAAGAATTCATCCATCAGTTTCTAGAGGTATATTTGGATGACTGGACAGTGTACAACCTGTTGAAGGATCATGTAGAGTTGTTGAGGCTGATGTTAGAAATATGCAGGAAATGGAAAATATCCTTGAACATTAAGAAATGTATATTTGGGACACCCTTAAGAATTCTATTGGGTCACATAGTATGCAGACAAGGTTTGATCATGGATCCTAAAAATATTGCAATAATTGTGAACTTACCACCACCAAAATTAGTGTGCCAGCTGCGAACCACATTGGGACATACAGGATATTACAGAAATTTTATCAAGGGGTATACGCAAATCACTTTTCTGATGGAGAAACTTCTTAAGAAGGATACTAAATTCCAGTGGAATGAGAGCTGTCAGCAAGGATTGGACACCTTGAAGGAGAAGATGGTCACATCACCCATATTAGTCTTTCTATAATGGGAGAAGACATTCTATGTGCATGTAGATTCATTCTCCATAGCCTAGGAAACTATTCTGGCACAACCAGGAGCAGGGGATTTGGACTATCCCATAGCATTTGCAAGCAAAAAACTATCAGACTCTGAGCAGAACTACAACAATACAGAGTGAGAACGTATGGGAATGGTGTATGCACTTCAAAAGTTCAGGAATTACCTACTTGGAAAACATTTTAAGATGTTCACAGATCATTCATCCCTTAAGTACCTAGTCAAAAATCTAGTGTTGGGGGGGAGAATCTATCGATGGTTACTGTTGTTTCAAGAATTTGACTTTGAATTCATAGTTAAATAAGGGAAGTTGAATGCAGGACCTGATCACTTTTCAAGGGTCACTAATGGTGAGGAGCCTACAAACTTAGAGGATACCTTCCCTAGCACACAATTATTTTTAGTCCAGGTCGCAGATGATTATTGTGCTGACATTATTTAGTACTTAAGTACAGGGACTATGCCAAAGGAACTTAACACCGTGCATAGGAAGAATCTGGTTGTCTGAGTAGCCAACTACCATTTGATCACATGGAACTTACATAAAATGGGGTTAGACAACATCTTGATAAGGTGCACACTAGAACATGAAAGGCCTAGGATATTAGCAGAATCCCATGAAGGAATAGCAGGAGGACACTATGTAAGAAAATCTACTGCGTAGAAGGTACTGTGTGTAGGATTATGGTGTCCAACTATTCATAGATATGCAAAGGGATATTGCCAACAATGTGATGTTTGTCAAAGGGTTGGAAAACCAAATAGATGGGATGAGATGCACTTACACCCAGAAGTAATGCTACAAGTGTTTTAAAAATGGGCTATCAATTGTTTTGGGACAATTCACCCACCCGCAAGAAGATCAGGCGTGTGATACATCATCACTGCAACAAAATACCTCTCAAGATGGGAAGAGGAAGCACTAGTTAAATATTGCAGTGCAAATACAACAACACACTTCATGTTTGAACATGTGCTCACTAGATTTGGATGCCCAAAGATTCTGATGAGTGACCAAGGAACTCACTTTATCAACAAAACTATCAGATCATTGACTAAAGAATTCACCGTCTACCATCAGAAAATTATGCCATACCATCCTCAGGTGAATGGAATAGTGGAAGCCTTCAACAAGATTCTAGAGAATTCCCTAACCAAGATTTACAATGTCAATAGGGACAACTGAGATTCAAAGACACCAACAGTATTATGGGAATATAGAACTACCTATAAGAAAATTACAGGGTAGACACCATTTATATTGGTGTATGGCCAAGAAGCAGTGGTGCCATTGGAATTTTTGGTACCAATTCTGCGTGTTGCAACAATTACAAACATGACAGAATGAGGCATAGTACACGAAAGTTTAAGTTAGCTTATGAGCATGGAAGAAGATAGGATTCTAGCAGGATTTCACCAAGAAGTACAGAAAGAAAGGGACAAATATTGACATGACGGACATATCAAGAGAAAAAGTTTCAAGGAAGGAGACCTAGTCCTACTATATGACAACAAGTTTTTTCAACATCCAGGAAAGTTCAGAATGCATTGGTTGGGACCATATGAGGTCAATACTGTCACATATGGAGGAGTTGTACAATTGCAGGATTTGGAAGGAAAAAAATTAAGGGGTATGATCAATGGGAGTTGAATGAAGTTGTACAAGGACAGTCAACCACCAGTAACTTAAAAGTTACCACGTAGTAAAAAAAAAAAACACGCGCACAAGTGAGAAAATTGGTGCGATGAAAAGGAAAAACATTTGTGCACACAAGTCATTGAGTTAGAGCGATGAAATAAGGGTATCAAATCCAAGGAATCCATGTGATAAAAAAATCTCAGCGTGCCAGATAAAGGACCAATGGTCAAAAAACGCAGTAGTTCGGAAAATGATAGTTGTGGAATTTAGGCGCCAACTGGCAGCAGATGTTGAAATTGCGACAGTCTATACACAGAGGTAAAGAATGTAGCACAACGGAAAGGTAAAAGTTCAAAAACACGACGCATAGGAAAACATTTAACAAGTACAACTATACCACGTGCATGACACACCACCAAAGGTTAAAAAGGGACAAATGTCAGTGTGTAACAGTTGTCACTTCATCATCCCACAACTCGTTGTGTCAATTTCTCAGGAGAAGAATGTAGACGCGAGTGAAAGAGTGATAGAGAGAGAATTCAATCGAGCATCCATTGGGTTTGCATATTTACAACCTAGATCTCCTTGCAATGTCACCACCATGATTTGGAGATCTGGGAAGGGCCGACCGGAAGACGAGAATTTATGATCACATGATAGATGCAAGGGATAAAGAAGTACCCATAGTGGTGGATGTGGATAAACTCCACACACCCAAGTACAAAGAAAACCCAGTGAAAATAGAGGAAGAGAAGAACCCAATGCAGGTGATTGGGTAGATAGAGGAGGACACAGAGAGAACTAAGTTTGACACCTCGAGGAGAACAGGGCCACGACAGGCCGAGAAGGCCACTAGTTCAATGCCACAGAGCCATGAACCAATGGTAGGACAGGCAGTAGTACACGAGGGTCTACCAGTGGTGGGGGCCTCATCCCCACAAGCCAAATGGAGGGGTCATGCTGAAAGAAGCATGCATGGAGGTTCATAGCCACAAGTCGAAGGGACCCTAGTTCTGTCGAAGATTCTGAGTGGGGTGCACATCAATGGTGACATGGTAGACAAAGTAACTGCTATCAAGTACTCGGACCACGACATGGCGGATGTCACCAAATTTCCATACCTGGCATCCTAAAACTACTTGGAAAGCAAGGGAGAATGTTCATTAGGCATGCCACTGTTAGAGATGGTGCAGTGGATTCTTGGGATTTACAACACAGGCATCATGAATTTACTAGATGTTCAACATTTTGGGCACGGAAATCATATTAACTCCTACATCAAGAAACTTCTTGCATGAGTGCATGAGAGGACGTTATGGATGGATAGGCAGGTGCCTATCATTGTGGACCTCATCACAACAATCACAGGGCTACCCATAGATGGGGAAAATCCAGAAACATACTTGGAGGAAAAGACAAGAGATAAGGCCATATCATATGATATCAAAGCCAAGTATGGTGCAGAGGACGGTAACAGCGGCATCAGGATCATTGACCTCAACGATCCTGCGACAAGATTTTCCACCAGACTCCTCGAATGAAAACTAAAGCGCAGGTGTCACAAAGAGGAAGTACTATCCGGTGTGGTTTTCGTCACCACGTAGTGTGAAAAGGGGAGCTCGATCAGCTGGGCCCCATATCTCCTAAATTCATTTTTAGAAGACTGTAAGGACACACAAGATTGGGGATCTAAGTTCCACTACTCGTGGTTACTCATCCTCATTATCCTCATTGTTTGGAAGGAACCAGTCTACAACAAGTACATGGAGAGACTAGGGAAATGTGGTGCAACATGCTACATCTCATTACGTAGCAGTGCAGACCCTAAGAGAAGGAAGAAAAACATAGACATCTTTGCGAGGTATTTCACAGAAATGCAGGACCTCATTGTGGATACATGGCGCATTACACCACAAACTGTCCAGGATTTTGGACAAGTTGCGAACTTTAGGGAAATGTGCCATAGTTTATGGATGTAATCAAAGGGAGAAAATCCAAGGAATGGCTACAACTCAACTACCGTGTCATGCCGGAAGAAATATAGAGATAGGTAAAGGAGTGGCTTGATGAAGGGAAGGTACTGGATATTCCAACTGCAGTACCAATTTCACAAACTCAGACGCATGGAATAATAGCCTTAGTGCACCAAATAGGCATAAACGGGGTGGAACTAAAAAGAGGAGTGCACAAGGCCAAGAGGGTGGAATCACCCCAGCCAATAAGAAACCAAAAACACAACACATACCACCAAGGGCTCTATAGAGGCTCCATCATGCACAAAACACACACAAATAAATTCAACGGAAGAAGTGCGTGCAGAAGAAACAGACACATGGACACATGAGATCTTTGAGGCGAAAGAAACAGGCACAGAGACACAAGATATCCTTTAGGAGGAAGGACAAGAGACAGGAACACAGGAGATCTCTGAGGAGGAAGAACAAGGGACAGGAACCTAATAGATCCCTCAGGTTGGAGAAATGGGGCCAACCACTACAGAAGATACTTGGAGGCCCACTGGTCTTGATCCATCAGACACCCAAGAGAAGTGATCAGGGGAGAAAACTGGTGGTGGCCAAAAGAAGGAGAAGGCCCACAAGCCATAGAGCCATATATCACTAACCCTGAATGATGTTGAGTTAGTGGAAACAACAGTCGAGGAGAGACTGGCTGGGGTGTGCGAGAATGTGAAGAAGCACATGGATTCATTTGCAGATCAAGCACAAGAAGTAAAAACTGTGTTGGAGTAGCTAAGGATCAGGGAAGAACATGCACCAAAATAAACACCCATGCAGGCTAAGGAAAGAGTGTCGGTGCCTGAAACAGTGCAATTTGTAGCACATGCAAGGGACAATTTCATCATCATGCCTGAGATGATGTTCCTTGATGAAGAAACAATGTAGAAACCCCAAAAGGACATTGATACGTTGGATGTGGCATTGTCCAAGATTCCAACAAAGGTGTTGTATAAAATACGGGTAATCGTTGTGCAAGAGATTCAGTCCAGAGAAAGAGTGGATGCGACAAACCTATAGGTAGTCTAGACAAAAAATATCTTGATGAGGAAATCCCTCAACCTTGAAGCGAAAAAAGAAGAGAGAGCACAAAAAAAAGTGGAGGAAATGAAGAATCAGATCCACATGTTTCAAGCAATTCCTGAGAATACAAATGAGGAGGTAGGGTCATAAGAAGAGAAGCTACGAAGGATAGAGTGGGCTATCCAGCAATATAAAGAGAAAATTAAAGAGCTGGAGGAGCATGTCACACCCACTACTCCCTTAGAATTTAGAGTGCAACGAGAACAAGATAAAACAACAACTATGGAGGACATCGACCAAAGCATACAGACAATCATTGAGCTATTAGAAAAGAGAGCACGATGGTGGACACACCTCTTAGAGGATGGGACTCTCCTGTAACTACAAGAGAAAGAAAATTTTTGGCATGTTTACAGTTGGGAGTGCGCTTGTCATTGATGGAAAGAACAATGATGGCAAACAGAAAATCAAGGAAGAACAGCAACAGTGATGGCAGGAGAAGGTTCAGAGGCCAAAACCTTTGAATACTTAGAAAACCCTTCTAAGTCGGAAGACATCATAAGCTCAATATGATGAGAAATAGTGGTCGTCGGATCAGTGTCCAGACAAGAGGAGCATGCAAAAATATCGAGTCATCGATCTGAGAACATGATCGATGAACAACGTATAATTTGGGTCTAAAGATGCAAGGAGTTTACACTCCTGAAAGTTTGAGATTTGAAATCTTTGGAATGTGAATTTTCGTCAACCGTCGAATCTGGAGATTAGACAATGACCATTAAATCAAGGAGATCTATGTTAGAAAATCATGTCCTCAAGAATATGTGGTAGACCACATCAGCAAGGACATGTGGCACAATCAGACAATGACAAGTGTCAAGTTGATTCGGCATTTCAGGTATGTGGAAATCACAAATACAAGTCACACATGGCCGCGGCTCGACTCATGACACATCATTGAGTGACGCAAGAGTTATGTCACTCTAGGAGTTTTGCTTCAGGATTTTTACCATCAACACTCCCCCAAAGTCACGAAGGTCGAAGTCTTGGAGTGGAGGATAGCCGTTGGATTAAAGAGGACATGAGTCAGTGGATTGTTAACTCTGGGAAAAACCAAAGGAGTGTGGTGTGGAAACTCACGATACGTGAAGTCACGAAACAATCATGGACATTTTATCTAGAGGAAACATGGTGAGCGATTGGAATTTCGTTGACTGAAGGGTCAAAGGAAGGAGGTTCTCTAACCTCCAAAGTCGCAAAATGTGAAATCGCAACATGATCTGATTCATCGGATCGAGGGGAGATCTGGACCATTGATTGTCCATGGAGACGAGACACGAAGTCACAAAATCACGATTTGATCACAATCATCGATCAAATGAAGAGTGTGGATCGTTGATCTGGCACAACGAAGACCAGAATCTGAGTTTTATAAGAAGAGATCTTAACCGTTAAATCACCGAGGATCATGGGTCGTCGATCTGGAGCATTTCAGAGCTTCACATTTAGAGAGTTTGGAAGAAACTCATAGCAGGAGGTCGCAATATGTGAAATCATGAAATCAATTTATGTTTAGCATTCGGTCACAACCAGCAGTCATATGGGATAAATGCGAGACATTGCGGATGTAATCCAATGGTGCTAGTTAATTGGGAATTTGATCGAATGGCTACTGTTTCACCTCATGGTTAATTTTTCACTTACGATTCAGTTAGTAGAACTAAATCATAGTTCTTGGGCGTTTGGCGATTGACGCAGCCGCACCAACAGGCACACCCGCTCATAGGATCTTCTTCTTCTCACAGCCCGAAGAACTCAAATGTTCTTCTATTTCCCTATTGAGAAATCTACACCCACAGAACTATCGCTAGATCCCCCCTTCTTTGCTTGTCGGGGAATCGGACTTCATGACTTCGCGATGTCAAAGGTCGATCACTGGGCTCTCGAATCCCCGAGACCCAATGGCCAGTCAACGCCGACTTTTCCCTTTTCTCTATCGGGATTTCTCCTATCATGATTTCGCCACTCGCGATATCAAACAAATGGATTCACTGAATCCCAAACCTCGATGTGCCGATGCTCTAATGCACACATGGTTTGACTATTCAATGGTCCCGTCCCCTCATCGGAATTTTCGACTACGTAGAATTGCGAATCCTAATGCCAAATGTTTCAAGACTTTACATTCCCCGAACTCTGATAACTCACGCCACCTTTCCTCCACTAACTCCGTTGTAGCCCACGATATCTTTTAACTGTCAGAAAATCACGTATCGTGATTTCAAATTGCAAGAGTATCCTGTCTTCAAAACTTTCGATACTTTGAACCATGATACACGTTGTACGTGTAGATCCAACGGTATGACTGACTTGGATCAACGGCTCCACCCCTCCTAAGCTTTAAACCTTTGGACGTTCTCACCATAACCTCCTTGCACTTTTGCAAGATCTAATGGCCCTCAAAACTTCATGAAATATCCTCGGAGGATTTTGACCGTCTGTCCTTCCTGATGGAAGTCTGCGAAATGACTAAGTGTCTCCCCACGAGACTCGTTCACCTGTTCGCAAAACTTGCGACGCCCTTGCAACTTCAAGTCGCAACTTGTCTGCGCTGTTCTTCAGCAACTCAGAGGTCTATCCTTCCTGAGCTTTTCCCATAGCCTTAAGTCTTCATAAAGAAAACCCTCTTGCACGCACTCCTTCTGGAAAACCTTCAACAATGTCTAAGTGTTGAAGTCTTCGACTCTGCACACACTTGTAGCATCGATCCTTTCAACTCTTTACTCAGGTTCACAACCATGATAATTTTCCCTGGCCTGCGCACTCCTTGCATGGCTCCCGTGCCCAACTGCACCCCCTGGGATGAATGAGAACAAAAGTTACCTCTATCTGAACCCTCTGTCAACGCACTCCTTGCAGACACTTCAACTGCACTCCTTGCAGGAATCTCTAGCTCAAATAGAGAAAAAATTGAAACTCATTCCTTCACCCTCTCAGACTTCAATTCAACCATGAAATCATATACACAACATATAAAAGCAAATGTATAATAGGAAGCAAACACTCATGAGCATATCAACATCAAATACATAGAGAAACAACACAAAACCATGAACTTGAATCAAATCTTCTTCTATTAATTCAATATCAATACATGGGTGTTCTTTACACAGCTCTCTGCATGCTCTTGCTCTCCTGCTCCTCCAAAATTCTCTATCTATTCCTGAATAAGGTTACAATGCACAATGAGGGTGTCTATATCTCGTTTCCCTCTTGCGCTCTACAACTGTCTAGTCTAGAATTAAATTTCTATCTACCTGCATTAACTATTTTAAATGCCGTCTATTTACTAAAGGACGAGAGCTATCTGCTCAAGGTCCATTACAATATACAAGTGCGCTTCAACTTAATGCTCATTTAAGATTTGCGCAACAACTTCCAAGGTGTTTTCAAAATTTGTGTTGGACGCCTTCCAGCTGTCTTCCTCTTTTGCGCTGGCTCGCTTGATGTGTTGGCGATGCTCCTGCATCATACTCCCTCGCTTGAAAACTTTCATGGGATCCTCTCCATGAGCTCCTGCATGGTCTGTCCATGCTTCTGTATCTCTGCTTCATTCTCCCAGCTGGCATCTTCAACTGGATGGTTCTTCCACTTGACAAGATACTCATAGTATTCTTTCCTCCTGGTCTTCTTACCCACTCTCTTGTCCGGTATGCATTCCATCTGTAGCTTCTCTGCAACTGGCATTTTCTTCATCCACTGGATCACTGGTTGCTTAGTTCCCGTCTCTACTTCTCCAGCCCTGTATGGGTATAAATCTGCGATATTAAATATCATAGATATTCCAATCCCATCCGGTAACTCGATTTCATAAGCATTCTCCCCGAATTTCTTCAAGACCTTACATGGTCCAATTTTCTTCATCTTTAACTTATTGTATGTTCCTCTCAGGAACCTTTCCTTTCTAAAATGTGCCAGAACTAGAT
>JASDQU010300263.1:3118-13914 GCA_032191745.1 Picea mariana
TTTTTTAATGTGGTAAAACCCTTATGGGGAACAATCCATGGTCCCAACCAATGTGGCCACTTGGACAAATTTATTAATGTAAATAAAAATGTTACTGAGAGATTTACAAGAGATTTTATCACAATCGATCATCGACAAATGACCCTCTATTCTCTTTAAATGGATATCATGGACCAATCAGGTGTTAATCCATAGATCAATGTAGCCATTAAGATCGAGGAGAACATGAACCATTGGATCACTCTATGTCAGGAACATATCATGATCCGTTGATTACCTAACTACAAATGCATACTAATGCATACTAAAGAAACACAGATTTACCTAATGAGACATTAGAACAAGTTGATATTAACTAACTCCTAAGTTTCTAAATATTCTAACATCCCCCTTAAGAAGAACTTCGGATAGGATTGAAGGATTTACAAAGGAAACACAATAGGATAAGGAAGTAGGCACCCAAGCCTATCCCCCCTTAATGACAAATTACTGAAATCCCAACATAGATCAAAGTTTGGAAAAATTCACTTCTATAAGAGACTTTGTGAAAATGTTTGAAACTTGTTCTTCTGTAGGGAAACATAATTCTTCAATAACTCGATCATGAATGAGTTTTATGATGAAGTGCATGTATAGCTCGATGTGTTTGTTGCATTGATGTTGAACTAGGTATTTGGAAATCTTGATTGCACTATAATTGTCGCATCAAAGGGTGGTTGGATGTTGCAACTAGAACTTAAACTATGAAAGGATCTAGCAAATCGATAAGGATTCTTGACTTGCATTAATTGTTGCTTGAAACTTTGCTTATGCTGAATAAATAACAATATTCTATTGTTTCTTATAGGACAAAGTGACAGGTATTGAACCAAGGTTGAAAACATAACCTGTAATACAATTTTGATCATCAGGGTCTCTGGCCAAATTTGAATAATGAAACCAACCAATAAAGGATCCCCCCTAAGCTATAATGTATCCCGAACGGAACTATACCCCAAACATACCGAATTATCCTTTCATTTGCTTTCCAATGGATTTCACGGGGTGTTTGCATATACCATGAAACAAGAATAACAACAAAGGAAATATTAGGACGGGTATGAGTCAAGTATAAAAAGCTACCAGCTAATTGACGATACAAAGTGGCATCAACTTTGGGAAAAGTATAGGTGGCAACTAGTTTGACTCTAAACTAGAAGGGAGAAGGGGCTCGTTTTGAATATTCCATGTGAAAGCAATGAAGAAAGTCACAAGCATAGTTAGACTAGGAAATAAAATTTCATTCCTTGGTTTGTAAAACTTGGAGGCCAAGGAAATAGTGCAAATATCCTAAGTATATCATTTCAAATTTATTCTTAAAGATATTTTTCACATGGTTTAAAATTTTTGGGTCACTACCAGTGAGGATAAGGTCATCAACATAAAGAAAAAGGATTATGAGATGGCTTCCTACTTTCTTGGTATATCCATTAGGGTCAGAATGACATATAGAAAAGTCGGTATCAAGAAGAAGGCTATCCTTTTGGGCATACCAAGCTCAAGGAGCTTGCTTAATACCATAAAGAGATTTCTTAATGTGGAAAACAAGGATGGAGTCATTTTGTACATATCCGGGAGGTTATTCCGTGTATATTTATTCTTTCAAATTCCCATGAACGAAGGAGAATTTGAAATCCATCTGATGGACCTCCCATTTATGTGAGCCTACAAGGGATAGAAGAAGGTAGATGGAATTCATTTTGGATATAGAGAAAAGGTTTCATTATAGTTAGTGCCTTCAACCCGAGAGAATCCTTTGGAAACTAATCAAGCCTTTTGTCTTTCAACACTTCCATCTAATGCATACTTAGTTCTATAGAACTGTTTACATTGGACAAGTTGTATTCCTTTCTAAAGAGGTACAGGATCCCAAGTATCATTTGTCATTAAATAAGGATATACTTCATTCATTGTTGTATCTCAATCTGGATGTCATGAAGCTTCTACAAATGTCTTTGGGTCATGAATCTCTAAAACTCGATCCAAAATGGAAGATGCTCACTGGCACTGTGAATGTGTCCAACATTGATATGAAGGATCATCGACAAGATCACCGGCTACTTCTCGTGTTGAATAGACCCATCTAGGAAGCAATGGTTTTGGTGTAGGTTCAGGTTCAATGGAATCATTTGGAGTAAGGTGAGAAAGTGGAGATTGATTTTCATCCTCACTATCATCATCATCTGAAGAAGAAACTAGAATAGGAATTGAAGATGGCACAAATGCCTGCTAGTGGGGAAAAACCCCATGTGGCTACACCAGAGTTTATAATGTAGGTAGATCAATAATTGTTTCAAAGTCTCCTACTTCCCTAAATACCCCAAACATAACCCAGAATCATACATGAAAAAAGAAAATGAGAAGGATCAGATAATTGTACCTTTACTCTGCATCTGGTGATGATTCTCTTGCGCTTGATAGCTTCAATGACTACAAAGAAAGATAAACAGGAAACTACAAACATGCATTTCATATATAAATCATGGGTTAGATGTTATAATAAAACATAAATCAAATTCAAACATTCAACACATCATATTTTGGGAGAGGAAAAATACTTCTTTTATTGATAATACAATGATCACTTACAACAAAGGTTAGCTATTGGTCCATGAACATGGTCCGGACTCCTCTTCACCAAGATCCAAGTGCATCTCTACGTATCTATCTTCTCTCAACCTTATTCTAGGGAAATGGAATGGGTTTATGATGGAGGAAAAAGGGAAAAATGGGGAATTCTGAGGCAATTCTCACAAGATGGTTGCAATTTCTTTAGTCAAGGAGGGGATGTGAAACGGGCAAAGTTTCACTGTTCTTATGTTTATATGTGAAATGAAACCCCAAAACCTCCTTTTATATGAAAAAAGGATGGTTATTCATTTGGATGATGGGCTATAAGCAGTGGAATAGTTGGTAAACTACCCAATAGTCTGTAATCTCAATGAATTCTTTGCAACTTTTTTATTTTTGCAACTTTTGTGAGTATATGCGGACTGTAATGGTGCAACTAGCGTACATACGTGGGTTGTAGTGGTGTAGAAATTGTACATATGCTGGAAGTAATGGTGTATGGCATGTACATCTTCAAAAATATGGTTTTTAAGAAGAGCAACTCAATGATGGCTTGGAAAAAATAGCAGGTAAGAGGGCCAGATGCCAGGTATGAATGTGTAGATAAATTTAGGGTTATAACAGATGCCCCCTAATGTGTAGATAAATATAGGGTTATAACATATGCCTCCTAATGTGTGAGGTCGGAAGAGAATCCAATGGCAGAAATACATTACAAATATTCACCAATGTATGAAGCAAGTGAGCTTGAGACCAGAGTTCGGGAAGTGCCATCTGCAAAAATAACAATTTTCTCTCTGAGGAAGGCATACACATGCTCGGGATGAAATAAATCATGGATGCCAATCAAATACACTGCAGATCCATGTCATATAACATTGTAAAGTGTATCCATAAGAAATACACAATGGATCTACATATCAAAATCAAAGATATACAAGTATAGTATCCATTTTAAAGAAGCTGATAAAACCTGATGGTTAGAGATGAGGTCTTTAGAGCTCGAGAAACAACTTCAAAATATTCTAAAATTAGATAGGAGTACAATGTGAGTGTATGAATTCACTACCCAGAGGTCTTCAATAGATCGTTGGGAAAAGACAAGAGGATCTCGATGATCAGGCAGAGAACTTCTTTGATTTCGAACAAGGACTTGATTGGACTTTTGGGATGGTTGGGCATGAGGTCAAGAGACAAACTACAAAAATTCCAACTCAAGTTGGGTGAAAGTCCCCTTAGACAATAGCATGACAGATAATCAGACTCAGGGAGCATGACATTAACATAAGTTCATGATGCAGGAGGAAACACAAACTCTCCATGTGTTTGGAAGAATAACCAAATAGAGGAGGACACAACTCTATGTAGCGAGAACAACTTCCTAAGGTCATATTATATCCAAAATCTTGACAAACAAATGAAAGGATGTGCTTTGTCCAAGGGCAACTCATTGTGCTACCAAAAAAGAAAGTATATTTCCCGTCCTCTTTTGGGTTTTTATTTTTATTTTTTTGTCTTTTTCAATTTTTTAAAGAGCTTGAAAAAGAATAAAAGAATGCTACGTTACAAAGAAGGAATGAGTGTCACAAGCATACTAGATCCAAGTGCAAGAAACACACTAATTATCGGAGAAAGGAGACATGTGCAGGAAAAGGACACTCGGGAAAATTCCTCCATGGGTCAAGGTGTCAAGACGCAGAGGTAAAGTGCTACAAGGCTTGCAGATAAGGCATGCTTCAAAGGTTTAGTTGAGAGCAACACAGAGCCAGAATTAGGCCAAAGATGTAGAGATTCAAATGTGATTAATAAGAAACAATGAAAACCCCCTTCAATGTGATTTTAACAAGCCCAAAGAAGGTAATCTCGATAATTTTTTCATGTTTCGAGAGTCTGAAAAAACATAAAAGAAGACTCCACTGGTTTACCTTTTTTTAAAGTAGTCTAGTCGGTTTGAAAAAGGGGTAAACTAGCACTGAAAAGATGTCTATTCAAAACCATTTTAATGAGTGTGACAAAGGCAAGATCAATCAACAATCTTTTCGATTTTAAGGAATCTGAAAAGAGCTCAACTATGGACTCACAACCTTTCTATGGATTTAGTCCCCTTATCTCGAATGTAAAATTTACTTAGGAGAAATCTCCCAGTGAGACGAATCTTCCGAGGTGTACGTTTTTCCTCCCTAATCTACAGGCCGAAAAAAGGAGTAAACTCATGCCCGTAGATTTTTTTTTGGACCAATTTAACAAGTGTGAAATAACAAGGTCACTCGACCATATTTTCAATTTTAAGGAGTTTGGAAAGAGATTAACTATGGAATCCGTAGGGGATGTTCTTCTAGACCAGTTTAATGAGTGTCAAAGAACAAGGTCACTCGATGATCTTTTCAATTTTAGGTAGTTTGAAAAGAGCTTAACTATGGACTTTTTGGGGGTTCCTTTTTCGTAAATTTAGTCCCTCAGGCCCGAAAAAGGGTTAAACTTATACCCGAGAATACTCTTCTAGCAAACTGATGTTCCTATAGTATACGTGTGTTCGTAAAATAGACCATTCAGACCTAAAAAGGGGTAAACTACCACCAGACAAACATTCCTTTGAGTTTTATTTTGGCGAGCGTGAAGGAAAACAAGATCTCTCGACAATCTTTTCATGTTTCGAGAGTTTGAAAAGGGCTTAAAGAAGACTCCAAGAGGTTACTTTTCTTAGTTAATCTAGACGAGGTTGAAAATCATAAATATAGTCTCATCAAAGGTTACTTTCATATTTCAAAGTGAGCTTGAAAGACATTAAAGAAGTTTTATTTTGGGGAGTCCCGAGGGTGAGGCCAAAGGTTATGGTGCATCAGACAAATGAGGCTTAATCTCGTAATCATGATAGGACTAAAAAGACTCCCAAGCCTAAAGTCATAGGAGACAACATGGGCACCAAAATACAACAAGGATCTACCAAGGGAATCCATGTAAAGGTATCCTCTGCCACCTAATTATGACACTTCTAAAGAAGCAATGATGGTTCAATGTCACACTTTGGTGGGATCGATCCTATGGTAAAGCGGAAAAGGTAACAAGATACAGAAAGTGGAGGTGGAACCCTTACTTATATGAAAAAAGTTGGAAAAATGAATTTTACCAAAGGACCTTTTAAAAATGACCCATATCCCAAAAAAAAAGTTACCAAACCAAAAGAAAAGTGCGTCGTGACATATAATAAGAAACTTAAGAACCACCTTAAATGATTTTCAAGCTAGAAAAAATGACAAAAGGGTTCAAAAAAGTGGCAAAAAGGGCCAAAAAAGTCTATAAATAGAAGTTGACAGCTCATTTTCACTATTGCAATTTGAAAATTAACCAGAAAGTAAAAAATACCCCTTTCCTAAAAGAGTTGATTATGGGAGCTTCAGAGGACGAAACGAACTTCCGCTCAGACCAAGTAAGTATAAACTTATCCCTCTTGCATTTACATTCATCATTTTAGCATTTCTTTTAGTTTTTTGCGGGGCACACCCTCCTAAAAAGGGGCGACCCTACATGTACACGGGTTGTCTAAGGATAGACCATTGGTAGAAAACAGTCTGCCCGCATGCATACATGACTCTGTCCAAGACAACCTGCGTACACCCTCAAAAGCATAGAAAAAATGAATATGCAAGAAATAAATCCCCCCTTGAACTTGTCATGTAACAAGATGTATTTCCACTGGAGGGAGAGGGAACATAAGGAGATTGATATCTTGGTCAATGAGGACCTTGTTGTTATCGCCACATTGAAACAATGTGAGTTATGAAAGTTCTACCTATATCCATTCATGAGGGCACAACCCAAGCTATTGAATGCCTTGGTGCATTATTGGCATCCTAACACAGAGGCATTTATGCTTGAGGGGCAGTCATTGACTCCAACAAATGAGGACATATATTTCTTGAATAGCCTCTCAAGGAAAGGGGAACTAGTCAACCTATGTACATTCCCCCCTGGGCCCTTCAACATCGTTGAATTCATCAGAATGCATTGCGAGGCCGACACTGAGAAAGTAGCATCTCAGGTTCCTATCCACAAGATCACCAACCTATAACTGAAGGTGATCATTTTTCTTATTTGGTGGATCACTGGATTTGAGGCCCTACACCAGGCTTCCCAGGCACACATGTATTGTGCAATGTAGTGCCTAAATGCATGAATATTCACCTGGAGTATGACCATGCTTCACTGCATGAAGAGACAGCTCACAAAGTGTAGAGGGCAGAGTAACAAGAACTTCAGGTTTGGTACCATTTTGTGCTTATTATTCTTCTAGAGGGTACCAAGCATGAGTCCATGAGAGACAGTACAGGGCATGTGGACTCCTTCCTAACAGTGTGTAGGTGGGAAAAATTGTTTCCACGACAGTGGGGAGGAAGGACCATAGAGGCCTTCGATGATAAATTCTTTAATTGTTTGGCACGATAGATTCCAGTGATAGATAATTACCTCTATGTTGGAATCAACTTTTCCAGGGATTTGGACATGCCCATACCTTCTGGAGAGGAGCGAGGAGAGACAGGTACATTTTTTTTTAAAGTTATTTAATTTTTAGTTTCTTTTATATATATATCATTTTTATGTGAATCAGAGTATCTGACAACTATGTATCTGTTATGTAAAGATGTGGGACCAGTGCATCCAATAGAGTTCTCGAGGACTAGGCGACGTCCTCGACCAGAGGTAGTACCAGCAGCAGTCGATGGACCAGTAGCCATAGGAGGGCATCCAGCTGGAGAGGCTGCGAGAGTGTTGAGACGGGTGGAGCGGAACCTCACCGCGTTCACTCGTGCAATTCCCATGGCCAAGATCAAGAATCTCTCGCTATCCATGCAACCTCATGTATTTGGGGTCCCACAGACATGGGTCCAACTCTTCTGATGTTTGGCAAACGTCATTTTTCACTACAATAGAGCCAACAGGCCCTGAGCTTAGATATGATGGACTCTTTATTTGCCGAGGGAAATCTTTTTGTATATTTTTGGGGGCATAAGCCCCGTGATGTATACCAGATATTTCCTTTGAGGCATTCGCAGCCACCTATGTACTCTGAGACTTTTTGATATATGTACATATATTTACATCTTGATGTCTTATGGATCACATTTCTTTACAAATGTATGTACATGTGTATGTGTGTGCTTATTTTTATGTGTGTGAAATATAACAATCTAATACTTGATTAGCTAGAGTATATTTCATTTGATTTAATCTCCTAGGAACATGGATATACGTAATGTAATCAAAGTAACATTTTAAGAGACATACCCTAAGGAAGCGTCAGTATAAATTAGGATCGTAAATGTGGTAAACACCATTTAATTGGGACACAACCAACTGAGCATCTAAGTAGACTGAGAGGTAAGAGATAGCATGCGACAAAGTGTCATGAAGAAACTCTATTATTGTGCTTTACTCAGAGACATTGTTTGTGGCGTCACCTAGACAGATACCTCTAGAGGATAGCAACTGGCCTTGAGGCGTGAAAATCACCCAAGCTATGAAAGAAAACCTAACAACTCCATTGGGGAATAATATTTGATTCTTTTATAGTTTATATTCCCTTTCCTATTTACCTCTATTCTCTATTTCTGAGTCAGTTATTCTCTTTCCTAGCACTCCCTTAGAGAATAGATATCTTAGATCTAGAACATCTAAGTCAAATATTTTTATTTTTCAAAAAAAATTCATTGTATTTCTTGTTGTTGTATAAATGACTCATGACACCCTATAGATGGTCACTTGTTGCAAGTTGTATGGCCTATGACGTGCCTTGTAGGATTTAAAATATGTAGTTTTTTTAGATTTTCTCTCTTCATATATGGATGTATTGTTTTGATAACACATGTATTATAATAGAGGACGAACACCTTTAGTAACCACTATTACAACTAGAAACAATATAAACACACCAATGTTTTAATGTGGTAAAATCCTTATGGGGAAAAATCCATGGCCCCAACAAATGTGACCACTTGGAGAAATTTATTAATGTAAAGAAAAATGTTGCAGAGATATTTACAATATATTTTATCACAATCAATCATCGGGAAATGACCATCCATTCTATTTAAATAGATATTATGGACCAATCGGGTGTTAAGCCATAGATCAATGTAGCCATTAAGATCGAGGATAATATCAACCATTCAATCACTCTATGTCGNGTCGGGAACATATCATGATCACCTGATTACTTAACTACAAATGCATACTAATGCATACTAAAGAAACACACCTTTACCTAACAAGACATTAGACCAAGTTGATCTTAACCAACTCGTAAGTGTCTAAATATCCTAACATCCCCCTTAAGAAGAACTTGGGATAGGATTGAAGGATTTACAAAGGAAACATAATAGGTTGAGGAAGGAGGCATTCTATCCTATCCCCCCTTAATGACAACTTACTGAAATCCTAACATAGATCAAATTTTTGAAATCTTCGCTTCTATAAGAGACTTTGTGAAAATGTTTGAAACTTGATCTTCTGTAGGGAAAAATAATCCTTCAATAACTCGATCATGAATGAGTTTTATGATGAAGTGCATCTATATCTCGATGTGTTTGTTGCGTTGATGTTGAAATGGGTATTTGGAAATCTTGATTGCACTCTAATTGTCACATCAAAGGGTGGTTGGATGTTGCTACTAGAACTTAAACTATGAAAGGATCTAGCAAAACCATAGGGATTCTTGACTTGTATTAAATTTTGCTTGGAACTTTGATTCTGCTAAAGAAATAGAAATAGTCTATTGTTTCTTATAGGCCCAAGTGACAGGTCTTGAACCAAGGTTGAAAACATAACCTGCAATAGAATTTTGATCATGAGGGTCTCCAACCCAATTTGAACAATGAAACCAACCAATAAAGGATCCCCCCCGAGCTGTAATGTATCCCGAATGGAACTATACCCAAAACATATTGAATTATCCTTTCATTTGTTTTCCAATGGATTTCAT
The DNA here is from genome assembly GCA_032191745.1 of Picea mariana. Classification (NCBI taxonomy): domain Eukaryota; kingdom Viridiplantae; phylum Streptophyta; class Pinopsida; order Pinales; family Pinaceae; genus Picea; species Picea mariana. The sequence continues at coordinate 12,705 of JASDQU010300263.1, forward strand.
GGGATGTTAGCATATACCGGGAAACAAGAATAGAAGAAAAGGAAATATCAGGACGGGTATGATTCAAGTATAAGAGGCTACCAGCTAATTGACGATACAAACTAGCATCAACTTTGGGATAAGTATAGGTGGCAACAAGTTTGACTCTAAACTAGAAGGGAGAAGGGGATAGTTTTGAATCTTCCATGTGAAAGCAATGAAGAAAGTCACAAGCATACTTAGACTAGGAAATAAAATTTCCTTCCTTGATTCACAAAACTTGGAGGCCAAGGAAATAGTGCAAATAGCCTAAGTAGATCATTTCAAATTTATTCTTAAAGCTAGTTTTCACATGGTTTAAAATTTTTGGGTCACTACCAGTGAGGATAAGGTCATCAACATAAAGAAAAAGGATTATGAGATGGCTTCGTACTTTCTTGGTATATACATTAGGGTCAGAATGACATATAGAAAAGTTGGTATCAAGAAGAAAGCCATCGATTTGAGCATACCAAGCTCAAGGAATTTGCTTAATACCATAAAGAGATTCCTTAACGTGGAAAACAAGGCTGGAGTCATTCTGGACATAGCCATGAGGTTATTCCATGTATATTTCTTCTTGAAAATGCCCATGAAATAAGGCCAATTTAACATACATCTGATGGACCTCCCATTTATGTGAGCCTACAAGGGATAGAAGAAGTTAGATGGAATTGATTTTGGCTATAGGGAAAAGGTTTCATTACAAGCAATGCCTTCAACTTGAGAGAATCCTTTGGAAACTAATAGAGCCTTTTGTCTTTCAACACTTCCATCTGATTCATGATTATTTCCATAGACCCATTTACATTGGACAAGTTGTCCTCCTTTCCGAAGAGGTACAAGATGTTGACAAATATTTAGCAGACAACAAATGGCATAAGTACAAGAAGAATTTACAGGCAATGTATACTTGTCATTGATGGCAAGTACAATAGTGATGATGGCTTGAGTACAACATCGATGATCAGCGGTGTAGTGATAATCATGGAAGAGCAAAGATTGTTGGCAAATATTTAACAGACAGCGAATGGCAAATATTTAACGGACATCGAATGCTTGTCACTGATGGCAAGTAGCATGAGTACAGGAAGTCTGTAATAGATAGGCAAACAAAATATAAGTTCAGGAAGATCAAATGATCGAAGGCAACGCAACATTGATCGAATGATCGAAGGCTCGTAAATATTGA
>JASDQU010300265.1:0-13914 GCA_032191745.1 Picea mariana
TCAGAGAAAAGTCATGTAAGTTACTCAGAGGCTCCAACCTATACAGGATGAGGCTTACCAACTTTTCACAGAGATCAAAGGTTGAGGAGAAGAACTGGAGCAAGTCGTCACTACAACTAAACAACGCCTTGAGTGACCTGTCAATGAAGCAATCATATAAGAGTTCACTGAACAGGAGGTCGTGGCACACCAACAAGTTGAAGCATATCGAGCCAAGCTAAAGCATTTTGAAACTAAGCTACCCAGATCAGAGTGACTCAGGATGAGTCACAGGTGAGTGTTGGGGGCATGTTGGTCCTTGACCAAGTTTTGAGGATCCTTGGCCAGGTTTGACCTATTTTTGGGACTTCGATAGGATATCGAAGGCATAGCACAATATGAAGCGGATATCATGGGATATCGACCCCTTTTAGGGCCCTTTTTGGGATTCAGGATTATGTAACGGGTATGGGAATGTCGACCCACAGGTTTACCTATGTTTAGGCCCATTTTGTAATGTATAAATAAGTAGCTAGGCAATGTAAGAAGAGGCCAATGTGCTAAGTGATGAAGTTCAATCTATGTGGTCAAAAGTGCTAAGTGTTGAGTGGATATTGATTTTGTGCATACTGTATGAGGCTTGTAGAGGTCAGTGCAAGTAAGTGTAATATATTGAGAAGAGGCTTAGTGATGTAACCTAGCCTGGGGAAGGAGGATCTAGTGAGGTGCACAGATCTCCCGTCCTCTGCGGAGTGGAGTTTTTTTGGATTTGTGCATGTAACTGATTGAAGAAGCTAATAAAGAAGACGATGAGTTGGTGGACGTAGCCCCAGGGTGGGGATGAACAACGTACATGTTGTGTTGCTATGCTTTATGCGATGTATTGATGTGTGTATATGTTAATTTTCTTGGTGCTTTGATAAAGATGAATGGTAGATATGTTAATTCTATGTGCTTAATAGTATGGATGAATACTAGATCTAGCCTATGTGGATGTGCTTAGTGATTGAATATAATATATTTGGTTAAACACCATAATGCTCGGTAATTAGGGTTTAACTATGCTATAAACTAAGACTAGATATTGATGAACTATAACTGTTAAGTGCCCTGTTGAGTTGTTATAGTCACAGATTTGTGTCCCAGCTAAGGTTACAGACACTGGAGTCCTGCAACCACCCCTACTTCTACCTCGGGTGAGACTTCATCTTCTTCGCAGGTGTTTCCTAAAGGGCCTATAGTTAGGGTTTTGTTGGTGCGTTGTTGTAGTGTTGAACCCTAGGTCTGCCCCTGTGCCAACATAAATGAATGAATATCTTATTACAATGATGAGTGTTCTATATATAAAGAACATATGGTGACCATGGTGACCATTCATGAAAAGATGCATCCCGTGGGTAATAAATATATTTATACTTTATATTATATTATACATATAATATAAATATACTTTATATTTATGATTTATGCTTTATACTTTATTATATATATATTTATACTTTATATCATAAATATATTATTACAATAATAAGATTATAATTAATAATATTGGTTAATAATTAATAATCTCATTATTAATTATCAATATAGTAGAATGTCTTTTGATGTTGCCCAAACATCAACACTCCCTCTCAACGAGGGAGACATTCTACATTATGCCAAGATTACCTTTGAATATTACATTTGGGTAGCTCTCAAATAGCTTCAACATGTCCACATGACATCCATTACCTTGCAATGCATATGTACTTCATCATGTGCACCCTTGTGACTTCATAGCCAATGCATCCAAGGCCCGTGGGTAGTTCTCAAATAACTACAAGATGTCCCCAGGACATCCACTACCTTACGATGCATCTGCACCTCATCATGTGCACCCTTGTGACTTCACAAAATGCATCCAAGGCTAGTGGGTAGCTCTTCCAATAGATACCACATGTCATCATGAGACTATCCAGTTTCCCAAAAAAAACTTGGATATCTTATACATGACATCCAATACCCTGTAATAACATCTATACCTCGTCTTTTCAACATGCATCTAGGGCTGATGGGTATCTATCTAATGGATATAACATGTCATCATGGCATCCACTACCCTGCGATAACATATGAAGCCATCACTCTCTCTGAAGAGGGACTACGCGATCTTGTCCCTGAAGTACTCAAACTTCGTCCTTGACAATGTCTTTGTCAGCACATCCACAACCTTCTCATCAGTAGCCACATACTGGAGCCTCAATGATCCCTTCTACACCATATTGGAGCCTCATTTCTCCCTTCTATACCAAGTGTCTATAAACCAAGTGTCACTTCCTTGATACATAGACTCAAATTCTGATACTATATGAGCTCACATCCATTAATTGTTGAACATGAGAATCTATACATCCTTGGATATCCATAGTGCAACATGAATTCAACCCACGAAACCAAGGTCTATGGGTAGCTCTCAATAGCTACAACATGTCCCTGGGACATCCAATCCCTATGATGCATCAATACATGATCATGTGCACTCCTGTCTCAGTGCCATCCCTCAGCTATACATAGTGCAAGATGACTTCACCCCATGAAACCAAGGTTTGTGGGTAGCTCTCAATAGCTACAACATGTCCCCAAGACATCCACTTCCTGCAATGCATTAGTACCTGATCATGTGCACTCATGTCTTAGTGCCAACCTTTTTTCATGTTGGATGAGAAAACTCAGTGCCAACCCTTTTTCATGCTGGATGAGCTCCAAATTTCTCAGTGCGAACATGACTTCACCCCATGCAATGAAGGTCTATGGGTAGCTCTCAATAGCTACAACATGTCCCCAAGACAACCAGTCCCTGTGATGCATCAATACCTGATCATGTCCACTCCTGTCTCAGTGCCAACCCTTTTTTATGCTAGATGAGAACACTCCCTCTGAAGAGGGACCATGCCAAGCTTGTCCCTGAAGTACTCAAACTTCATCCTTGAAAGCGGCTTGGTAAAAACATCTTCAACTTGATCCTCTGTAGTCATGAAAATGGAGCCTAACTGCTCCCTTCTACACTATATCCATGATATAGTAATATCTGATCTCGATATGCTTCAACTTGTCATAGACCATAGGGTTCTCTGATGATTTCATGCAACTCTAGTTTTCACACCAAATGTAGGTTGCCTCCATTCTGAGAAAAAATAACTGAGACAAAATTTCTCGAAGCCACACTTCTACTACACATGATGCCAAATAATCAGCTTCAACTATACTATAGTTCTTCATTGAAAGACTGTGACATAGGCAGAACCATCGAAAATTGTACAAAGGAAACAACCAAAAAATTCATGTATGAAAATGTAGTAACAATATTCGGTTGTCCTTTGAAAATAATTAGCAATCAAGGAACTCACTTTGTCAATAGTACAATTGAAGTATTTTTCAAAAAGTTATTGATCGACCACAGATATACAACTTCATATCATCCATAGGCCAACGGAGTTGTCTAAGTCATTCAAAAAGACATTACATAAGGGCTTAACGAAAATATGTGGACTTGAAAAATATGATTGGAATGATAAGGTTCTATAAATACTGTAGGCCTATATAATAGTGTATAAAATATTGACTGGATAGATGACATTCAAGTTAGTCTATGGTCAAGAAGTTGTAATTCCATTACAATTATGTGCCAACCCAGGAAGGATATCCTCCGTCTTGGAATTTGACCATGTGCTTAACACAAGATAATGCTTATATCAGTTAAATCAATTAGAAGAAATTATGCTTGCACAACAACATCAAGATATCCAAAAGAATCAACAAAAATCTTGGCAGGATCGACATATTAAAAATAAGGATATCAATGACGGAGACTTGGTACTTTTATACATTAGTCGAGTAAAAGGAAAACCAATAAAGTTATAAATTACATAGTTGGGTCTATGTGTGGTTGAGGACATCTGACCAATAAGAGAAGTACATTTTAAAACCTTTCAAGGGAACCCCTTCAAAAAATTAGTCAATGGGGACCAATTAAAAAAATATAATACATTAGTCTCAAGTCTTGTTGGTGAAAACCTCTTCAGGGGTGCCAGTAGGACTCAACTGTTGATGTTTGGGAAGCATCGGAAAGACATTCTACTAGATTGATAATTAATAATGAGGTTATTAATTACTAAGCAATATTATTAATTATAATATGATTATTGTAATAATATATTTATGATATAAAGTATATATATATAATAAATTATAAAGCATAAAGAATAAATACGAAGTATATTTATATTATATGTATAATATAATATAAAGTATAAATATATTTATTACCCAAGGGATGCATCTCTTCATGGATGTCCACCATGGTCACCATATGTTCTTTATATATAGAACACTCATCATTGTAATAAGATATTCATTCATTCATATACAATATCATCTCTTATGAAAAAACCAACATGGTGTTAGAGTGGGACTAGGCCTAACTCCGTCATAGAAGGTCCTAGAAAAATAAAAGAGAACAAATAATGTTATGACAAGGATAATGGTGGCCACTCCAACAGATATGGAGCTGGCGACTGCCATGCATTCCCAAAATACTTCAATTGTACTATTGACAAAGTGAGCTCCTTGATTGCTAATTATTTTCAAAGGACAACCGAATCTTGTTACTACGTTTTCATACATGAATTTTTTGGTTGTTTCCTTTGTACAATTTCCGATGGTTCCGCCTATGCCCATTTATTTAAGTACTCGAATGTTGCGATTATATATTTTTCCCAGATCTTTTTTCTCTTCTTGGGAATGGACCAACAAAATCAATAGCCCAAATTTCGAACGATAAATTGAGGTTTACCAAATGCAAGGGCATTTCATTTTTCAATAATGGTCAGCCTATCCTATGATACTTATCACATTTCTTTATCTATTTACGATAGTATTTGTGTAAAGTCGACCACTAGAGACTGACTTGGATAATTTTTTTGGCTATCGTGTCAGCTTGAAAGTGACCTCTCATTGGGCTTGCATGTGCTTCATTAATTATATCCTCACATTCATCTTCTAATGCACATATTCACAAAATATCATCGAGGCCTAACTTGTAAATATATCTATTCATGATAGTGAATGGTGTAAATTTTATTGCTAGGATTTTTCTTTTGTTGGCTGGGAGATCTTCAGATGCCTTCACTTCCTTTAGAAAGTTTGCAAATTCTTATAGTTATTTGGGAGTTTCTTCAACCCTGACTAAATTTGCATCTGGTAAGTCATTGTCTATCCCAGTTTCATATTATCCTATCTCAAGTAGGGATAGATTATCATGGCTGGCATTCTTCTTTCTTGGTTGGACTACTACTTCAAAGTCGAACTCTTGAAATAGTAGAAGAAATCAACAATTTTTTCCTTGATGGACTAGTTTATTTACTAGATATTTCAACACCTGATGGTCCATGAATAATATAAATGGATTTTCTAGTAAATATTGTCATAATTTTGAAGGGAAAAAATCATTGCTAGAGCTTCACACTCCATCATCGAGTAGTTTCTTTCTTCTTTGTCTAATTTCTGAATGACATATATGTTTGGGTGGTCGACCATGTCATTATATGGTTGGGATAATACTACACCGACAACAAAGTTAGATGCATCCTGTTGGAATAGGGGTAGACCCAGGGTTAGAGCGCACCAACAAGCCCTAGCTACTGGCCCTTTTGGCAACACTTGCAAAGCAGATCTAGTCTCACCCGAAGCAGTTATGAGGGGGTTGTAGGATAGAGATGTCTACAACCAAAGGGAAGATCAAGTGGATCTAACACAAGAACAACACAACATTCATATATCACTTATTAGCTTAGATCTATTCTACACATCTACTTATCATATATAACATAGTGTTGCAATCACAATATATAAATGAAAGAGAAAGAATATCAGTCACACACAACACAAAATATACGTGGTTCACCCTCTCTCTAGGGATACATCCACAAAACTGTGATTTATAATATATTAGGATGAAGAATATAGTTCTTGTATGCGCTATTAGCTAGCAGATCATCTTTCTTCTCCTCTCTTTCTCTCCCCTTCCTGTGCACCCAGCTGCAGGATCGATCTTCGCACCCAGCTGAAGATCTTACAATACTAGAAGGCTCTCACACTTAGCGCTTCTCTCTCACACAACAATAATCACTCTTAATCATCAATACAACTATTCCCAACAATACCATACCAACCCAAACTAGGTCCTCATGACCTTTATTTATACATTAAAATAGCTCACTGACATCCTTAGGCCAAAACATAGGTGTCCAAAACCCTAGATACCAAAACCCTAGGTTTCTAAACCCTAGTTCAACTTGAACCGCATTTTTAGGGCTTCAACAACCTATCTTTCCTTTCTTCTCACGCGGTGCTCCAAAGCATCTAACAATGGATTTTTCCACTTGTTGAGTTGTCCACGATCCTTATTTATTGTTGATCTTTCATCCTCGATCTCCTTGTCCAATGGCTTGCTTTGCTCCATATTTTCTGCTCTTTTGCTCACTTCAACCCAGTAACAATCACTGTCTTTCGCGAAGTTCACATTTTCCTTTTTTTTCCTTGATCTTCGCTTGATTCCATAACCAAGGGACAACAGGCCCCCAACACTCACCTTTGACTCATCCCGAGGCACTTCAAACCTGGTCCTTCTATTTTACTTTGATTTCTAACTGCATAGTGCAGCGTCCACTTTTTTCTTTATGCCTCCTTTTCCTCCTTGTGCAGACTATCTTTTTTGTGTATGGTACCCAGTTTCAACTGCACCTGGTACCTAGGCCCTTTTCATCTTGCGTTTACTGGGAACTGCGAGGTAGCTAGTTGTCATAGTACAATTTCAACCAAATCCCATTCACTAAACCTTCCTTCCACTCCCCATTCAGAGTCTTCAATTGCGTAGCTCCTCCCTCTGTAACATAAGCGATCTGATATGGCCCTAGCCAATGCGTTCTGAACTTCCCAAGATGTTTTATGAACTTGCTGTCATATACCATTACTAGATCACCTTGTTTAAATGCCTTCTTCCTGATGTGCCTCTCATGGTAGGCCTTCTCTCTTTCCTTCTGTACCTGTTGATGGAATCCTGTAATAAATCTGTCTTCCTCCAATTCAACCAACTGTGCAAGCCTCTCGTGAACAATGCCAGGGTCATCCATATCTGTAAAGGAAACAATTTTTAGGCTTGGTACTAGATATTCCATTGGAACAACGACTTCGAGACCATAAACCAACTTGAAGGGGGTCTGCATTGTTAACTTCTTGCAAGTGGTTCTATAGGTCCATAATACTGTTGGTACTCTTAGATCCCAATCATCCCTGTTCACACTGCAAATCTTCATGAGTGTTGTCTCCAAGATCTTGTTGAATTCTTCAACTGTCCCATTTTCCTGTGGATGGTATGGTGTGCTCTTATGATGGTGGACTGTAAATTCTTCAGTCAGGGCTTCAACTGTCTTATTGATGTAATGTGTACCTTGATCACTCAGAAGGATCTTTGGGAATCCAAAACTGGTTATGATGTCATCAAATATGAAGTGCGCAACTGTAGTTACACTACAGTCCTTAACTGATCTTGCTTCGGCCCATATGGTCAAGTACTCTGTAGCTGTAATTATGTACCTTGCTCCTGTACGCTTTCCTGGTGGGTTTATAGGTCAAACTAAGTCAATGAACCATTTCTCAAATGCTTGTAGGGTCAGCTGTGGGGATAATGGAATTTCATCTCTTATGGATAGTTTCCCAACTGTTTTGCATATGTCGCAGGCTCTAGAATAGTCTTTAGCATCTCTGTGTAAGGTAGGCCACCAAAGGCCAGCTCTAAGAACCTTCTGCGCAGTTGCTTTCCCTACGTAATGTCCTCTTGCGATGCCTTCATGAGATTCTGTGAGGATCAGTGGTCATTCTGCCTCCATAACACACCTTCTCAATATCTCATCATGTCCCATCTTGTATAGATGTCCAACTATAAGTGAGAAGTCTGCAACACACACTACTAGTTGTTTCTTCTAAGGAATTGTGTACTCACTAGGTGCCATTCCTGTTGATAAGAACTGGACTATCTCTATGAAGTGGTCATCGATATTTATAATGGCCAGTATTTGTGCATCCGGTAATGCATCCTCCAAATTGGTCGGCTCTTCACCATGTTCCAACCTTGACAAGTGATCATGACCTTTGTTCATTCTCCCCGACTTTAATATGATCTCAAAATCATATTCCTGAAATAGAAGAAGCCATCTGCATATCCTTCCCCCCAAAACTGGCTTGTTGACTAGGTATTTAAGTGTGGAGTGATCAGTAAACATTTTAAAGTGTCCTCCCAACAAGTAGTGGCGAAATTTCTACAATGCGTATACCATGGATAACCCTTCTCACTCAGTGGTGGTGTAATTAATCTCAATAGTTGATAGGTTCCTGATAGAAAAGGATAACAGTTGCTCAATATCTCATTCTCCTAGCTGTGATAACACAACTCCTAAAGCAATGGAAGACACATCGACATGCACATGAAACTCCTTGGTCCAATTTGGGAAAACCAGGATGGGCGCAGTAACCATTTTCTATTTTAGTGTGTCGAAGCTCTGGTGGCATTCTTCTGTCCAACTAAACTGACAATCCTTCTTCAACAACTTCTCCATGGGCGTTGTAATCTGAGCATATCCCTTAATGAAATTCCTATAGTATCCTGTGTGTCCCAACGCAATGCACAACTGTTTAACTGACATAGGAGGGGGTATATCAACTATAATGGTGATCTTGGATGGATCTACCAGCAATCCTTTCTTACATACAATATGTCCTAACAGAACTCCAAATGGTGAAAAGAAAATACATTATTTCAGGTTCAAGGAAATTTGACATTTCTTGCATTTATCCAACATTAGCCTTAGACATTCAATACGATTCTTCAATAACCTAAAAACAATCCAATCGTCAAAATATGCTTCTAGAAATTTATGCAGAAATTCCTTGAATGCTTCAACCACCACCTTGGAAAAGATGGTTGGGGAATTCTTTAATCCAAATGGCATCATTTTATATTGGTAGGATCCTCATTCTATTGCAAATGTGGTCTTGTGGTGATCTTCCTTGGCAATCCGGATCTGATGGTATCCTGAAAATCCATTTGTAAAAGAATATACTTCCTGGCCTCCCACATTATCTAACACTTCGTCAGTGAATGGTGTAGGGAAGGGGTCATGCAAAAAAGCACCATTCATCTTCCTGAGATCTACACATATCCTGATTTCTCATGTCTTCTTGTCTTGTACCACCATAGGGCCAATCCACTCTGACTCTTCTACAGGTTCTATAATCCTTTCTTCCAACATTCTTTCAAGCTCAATCTTCACTTTTCCCTTATATTTAGGGTTTAGTCTGTAAGGTCTCTGTTTGAATGGTATTTCATCTGGATTTAAGGGAATCCTCATCTCTCCCATAGGCCCTTTAATTCCCTTCATATCTGTGAACTTGGTTGGAAACAAGTTCTGATATTCATGTAATGACTCTGTAATTTTGTCAATGGTGGCAACATCCCAGTAATCTCCAACATTTGCAAACTTTGGTGTCTTCTCTGTTCCAATATTGACCTTCTTAATCTTGATCGGATGTCCAATAAATGGTAGCTCAAATCTTGGTCCTTCCACATCTCTTCGACCTTATGTTTCCACGATGTTCACCTTCCTAGTATCATCATCTTCATTCGCATTAATGTTGTAACATCCATGCAATTTATGGAGAGGCGCAATCCATTCATCCTCTTCTTTCTCTAAAGAGAGGCTAAAGGCCTCCTCAAGTATTTTTTGTCTGACAATATATAGTGCTTGGTCTACTGAAGGAAATTGGCTTTCAAATAGGAATGTAGTTACAAAATTTTGAGTCATACCTTCCCAATCCGTAGTGATGAGGTGCAACTCTACTTGGAGGTACCAGTTGATAGGCATCGTGTCCAGCGTGTTAATGAATTTGTGCACCCATTTTTCTTGAGGAATGTTTCTCCAGGATTACTCAGAACTCTGCACATGGTCCTTTGGACAACTTCGACCTATGTAGCGAACTTCAAAGCCTTCTACTTGTGCTGAGAACCGTGTTGTCATCAGGGTACGACATTGTACCCATTCTGTGATGCTATGTTTATGTTTCCCCCACCATATTTCTAGTGTGGGTTTCAAGGCCTCATCCATTGCCAATAATCTCTGTTGTATTGGTACACTTTATTCAAAGTCCGACAAGAAGGTTTCTAAAGGATTTAGACCATCAAAGGTGGGTAAGTTGCTTATTGTTGTGCCAATCCAGTGGAATTCTTTGGTTAATCTATCACATCTTCTTGTAGATACTTCATACATCTTATTCTACCAGTTCTCCAGTACTTCTTCTGAGTCTGATGAACATGAGCTCTCACTTCACCAGCTTAGGTTCCCATCAGCTGTAGGATTAATGTAGTCATGTTGTCTGTCTGTTAGCTTGTATATATTTTCTAGTGCATATGCATGGTCTTCTTCTCTGATAGGTTCTGTGTATCGCTGAACTTCATCTAGATCTAAAGGTGAAATGAACCTAAGTCCATCTCTTTCAAAATTCATACGTATTTTCTTTAAATCAACCACAGTGGAATTATTGAAAGCCTAATCAATTCCTAATAGCACGGGGTAAGGACAACTATCATCAACTATTTCAATTACCTTAAAATATGCAAACGTTCTTACTCCGTCGATGTCCACATGGACATGTTCTAATCTGCAAAAAGGACTTACAGCTTGCTGATTAGCCATCCTAAGCCTAATAGGGGAATAAATCAACTTCGGTTTTCCCATCAGTTCCCAAGTTTTCTTCGTCATGACATTGACCTCTGACCCTAAGTCGAGGACTACATAATCTATCTCATACTCTCCTATTTGAGCATTCAAATGTAATTCCTTATTTTTCCTTCTCTTCTTATTGATTTGGTGTACTACCCTATTCAGTAAGGGGTCTATCTTTCCTAGCTCATATTGTCTGATTAAATTTTGTAACTCTTGTACAACTCTTTCATCCTGAATCAACTTAATGAAAGTATATAAAAATTCCATGAGCTTGCTTACCTCTTTTCCTTATTTTGGTGAAGTAGACTGATCAAATGCTAGAGGCATTCCATATTCTCTCACTTATGGTCTAGTATTTCATGAGAAACCTTGGTCTCCTCTGAATTCTTTCCTTACTTCCTCAATCATTTGTCTTTCTTTATTTGCATCAAACATTTGTGTCTTCTCTGTAGCTTTCCTGATTTCTGAATCTTTTTTATTCTTCCCTTGTGTCAGTCTGTCTTCTCCTATAACAACACCTCCTCTGGTTATAACAACCACTATAGGGTATTCTCTGTGAGGTTCATCATATATCAGTTTCACTTGCGGGTTCTACTGAGGTCCTCGTCTTTTCTGAAGCTTAGTTAGCAGCACGGGACAATCTTCTATAACATGGTCAAATGAGCTATAGTAGCTGCAAGTGGTACAAGGGTTATGAAAATACCTAGCAAGGTGTCCTAGTTGTGCGTAGTTATAACATATGATCTGTCCTTGGCCTTGACCCATTCCTCCTCCCCGTCCTCTTCCTCTGAACCCACTGTGAGGATTGAAGTTTCCTCTCCCAGGAGAGTTATACTGCGTAGTGTTTCCTCCTTGCTATAATTCACCTTGAATCTTATATATGTCTCTCGACCTTTCATGCATGAGATCATAAGCCCTACAATCCCTATCATTATTTCCTACAGACTTACATAATGTATAGTACAAATTTGTAGGTGTCTGAACATACTTTTTCATGTAGTAACACTCACCAGGGAGATGTCTGTTTCTACATACCTCGCACCAAGGTAAGGTGACTTTCTTCAAAGGGATCGGAGCTCCAGAAGCCAAGTATTCATTGATTAGGGGACAATGTTCCTTGTCATGTCCTTCTGATCTGCATCTGACACACCATATTTCTTCTCTTTTATCTTTTCCCTTGTCTTTCTTCATATCTTCGACCTGCATAGACAAACTAGTCAACTAACTCAAGATCTGACTCATACCTGAGTTGGATTCTCCCATAGGGGCTGATTCTAGTTTCATGGCGATCTCCAACACCTCAGACTGTGAATCAATCTTCTATTGCATCAGAGGGTCTCTGATGTGTGGTAAGAGGGAAGCAATGAACCATTCTTTGTTCTGTTCATCTGAGATTTGAAAATTCAATCGTCCTGCTAAGGTTTTGAATCTCTGATCGAATTCCCAAACAGGTTCGGACACCTTCTTCTTGATCTCTTTCATCTCTGTAATACATTGTGACTCTGACATGGGTTTCTTGAACTCTACAATCAACGCATTCTTAATATGATTCAGTGGCTTAGGTTGTGCAAGTCCTTGAACATGCTTCATGTACCAACTTAGTGCGTGATCCCTTAGAGTGGTACTAAACTGGGTTATTTTGACAACTTCGTCAGTGACATTTTTAATATTCCATATGGCTTCACATAGGAACCAATACTGATCAAGATATTCAGATCCATCTCCCCTAAATATAGGAATCCTCATCTCATCTTCCATAGATCTTCCTAGGGTCCCTAAGTGAATATGCGATGGACTACTATTGACAGGGCTCTGGATGCTTTGGTGATTGGGATTACTATGGTTGCTTAATATTGAATCAACATGAGGGATAATAGTACTTACTTCGATGGTCTGTGCAGTTTTTGAGGTTTCTGTTTCTCCCCGACGAAGCTCTTCATATTTCCCTTCCTTTGTCCTAGTAGGTTATGAATGCTCCTCATCTGTCAGATATGCCTCTTCTCCACTATAGAAACCTTCGTCCTTGTAGTTCTACTTGAACAGGTTTGCAAGGTGAAATTCTCTGAACACTCTCCCACTGCGCATATGTCAAACTTCTGTATCACTGTTGCTGTCTGAATTCTTGAACATTAGCCTTTCTAGATCTGACCAATCTATTGTATCTTCAATATTTTCTTCTCATGCAATCGTGTCTTGAGTCTCAACTTCAGGAATTGTAAAAAAAATTCTCTAGGTCCCTTGAAGAAGTATCTCTCGGTTTGGTTATATGATTCTATTCTGTCAATAACAAACTCTGTGATGTACCTTCCAATGGTGCTATCGAACCAATGATCTACTGCTCGTGATACAATGTTATTAACTCTTTTGACCTTCTTGATTAGCTCCAACATCCAAACCACAGAAATTCTAGATCAGATCTCAAACTGGGTATCAGCTAATCTAGCTAGCCACTTGTATAGCTCCTGATGGATTCCCCCAAAGAAAATTTCATGTATATCAGTGAAGATATATTTCTCCAACCAATCCTCTATAATAAGATTAGGGTTCTTGTTCTGAGCTTCAACGAAGTACTTTTTTTGATCCTCTATCCACTTTTGAATCTATGTCTTCGATGGGAACCACATTGACCTTCTCTCAAGAAGATTCATGTCCTGACAACGAAACCATTTGTTGGCACATGGGAAAACCTATGGTTCAGCTCCAAGAGCACACCAACAAGATGTAACTATTGGCCCTTTCGGCAACACCTACGAAGAAGATGAAATATCACCCAAAGTAGTTATGAGGGGGTTGCAAGACAGAGATGTCTACAACCAAAGGGAAGATCAAGTGGATCTAACACAAGAAAAACACAACATTCATATATCACTTATCATCTTAGATCTATTCTGTGCATCTACTTATCGTATCTAACATAGAATTGCAATCACAATATATCAATGACAGAGATAGAATACCAGTCACACACAACAAAAAATATACATGGTTCACTGTCTCTCTAGGGCTACGCCACATAATTGTTCTTTATAATATATTAGGATAAATCATATAGTTCTTGTCTGCTCTCTATAACACACCCACTATCATAATTTTTAAAAACTTTGGATTAATCTCCCACAAG
>JASDQU010300268.1:0-13939 GCA_032191745.1 Picea mariana
AATCTTGTCCCAATTTGTTCTTAAGGGGGGATGTTAGGATATTTAGACACTTAGAGTTAGTTAAGATCTACTTGGTCTAATGTGTCGTTAGGTAATAGTGTGTTTCTTAGTTTTTTTCTTTAGTATGCATTTGTTGTTAGTAAATACAACGGTCACGATATATTCCTAACATATAGTGATTTGACGGTTCATATTCTCATCGATATTAACAACTACATTGATATGTGGATTAACACCCAATTGGTCCATGATCTCTATTTAAAGAGCATGGAGGGTCATTTGTCAATGATCAATTGTGAGAAAATCTCTTGTAAAATCTCTTTGTAATATTTTTCTTTTGCATTAATAAATTTCTCCAAGTGACCATGTTGGTTGGAGTCGTGGATTTTTACCTGTAGGGGTTTTACCACATCAAAACATCAGTGTGTTGATCTTTGATTTGGTTGTGTGAGTGGTTACTGAAGGTGTCTATCGTCTATTGGAATACCTGTGTTGTCGAGCACTACTAAATATTATCTTGTTGGCATTGTGTATGCCCTATAAATCAATATATTTAACAATTCTCCTCTAGTTTCCTTGGGGAAGGATGGAGCCCTGGAGGGAGAATTGTTTGGGATAGGTTTTCCTCAATGTCAGGCCTAGTGGGTGCCTATAGACTCCATTCTATTAGCTAGAGCTCCCAGAGCCACAAAGCTATGAGATTTCTTAGTCATCCTTTGTTGAAGCCCTAGAAGGGAAGTGGGACAACTCAAGAGACTATGGTGTAGAGAAGGGGGTACATTTCCTTGGGTTGTGTAGGCTATGGGGAATGATAGGTTGTATGTTGGAACTATTGTTGGATTTTGGTACCTTGGCCTAGCCTTTGATTTTGTGAGTTGTGAGACTTTAGTTGGCCTAATGAGAGAGTATTTTCTCTGGCGAAGTCATAGGCCTAGCTTGTGGGTGACCTATTGTTGAGAGTACTAGAACAACAATGTCTATGGTTGGGTGGAACATCTGAGGTCTACAACGAGTTGGAGCTTTTACAAAATAAAAGTGTTTTTGACGATTAAAAAATGCCAAAAAAAAATTTCCCGCAAAGTGTTGCTAAACCCTACTATTATAAAATTTAAATAATACTAGTAGGTGGGAACCCCTTGTAGATTGGAGATCAGGTCTTGTGCCTATTTGATGTCATGCTATTATTTGACACTACTTACATGGTGGTGAGATATATTGCAAAGAGACCTGCACATCAAACATGTTAGAAATAACATAGGCAGGGAATTGGAAAGAAATGAAAGGAAATATAACAAATACAAATGGAAAAATTAAACTATGTTATATACTATACTACATGCATTAGTTTTAAATGGGTTATTGTTATCCTAGATATTAAGTTAATGGCTATGCGATTTTATTTGAGTTATATAGTCGATATGCATGGTAACTACGCTATGGTACAGGTTGATGTTGATTGCGCTATTGGTGGTAATTCTATACATGGTTTATGGGATCATATAGTTGATAGGCAATATCGTCAAGTTGGAATGGAAGAAATGATGCAGATGGCATGTTTGACAAGTAATAGATGCAATTTCTGATGTATGGTTTAATGAATTGTTGGTAGATTAAATGTCGGTGTGTACTATTGAATTTAATTAACTGTGGGTGGAGGCGACGTGCATTTACTGCACATCACCCTTACTCCTTATGTTAATCGCCACCCTAGTCAGGCATTTGTTCGACCATGTTGTTGTGGTTATGCTCTGATTTATTAGTAGAGGGGAACTGCTCGACAAACTCACGTTTTAAGGTGTTCGATTACAGGTATGTCTTTTTTTGGCCATTCATGAATATTCTCTGGTTATGAAATGATATTTGGATCAGGTGTATTGCTTTGTGCTTTCCTGAAGTGTTGCAATTGTGAAATAATTGTGATTTGGAATAAAGCATTGATGGTTCTTTCTGCAATAATCTTGAATTCATATTGGTCACCCTGGGCATTGGAAGGCATAGGGGCTTTTTGTCATATTTGATGGTTTATTTGGAGGGTTTTTTTGGTGGTCTTGGTTGGATGGCTGTCCTCATGCGTTCACATCATTATATCTAGTCTTTGGCTTGTATTAGTTTTAATGGTTGGAGGCACTGTGCTATATCCCCTTGGGCATTGGTTGATTTCACAAATAAGGGTCACATAGTGGGTTTTATGTTCTTACTTGGCCCTATCTTCACCTTAGTGTTTTGGCTTTTTGATTGAGAGCCACGAGGGTTATACCCTGTGTGTGTTAAATATCTTCACTGGTCGAGTCGTAGCCTCGCTCCTCTGTTATAGCCCTCCTGTCGTGGGATTTGTTACCTATCCACGAATAAGTCATGGTTCACTTTATCTATGCACCATTGGTCTTAGAGGTTTTTACCGTTGAAATGAGTCGGCTCTAGCTTTCCCTTTGTTTGTCACAAAGCAAACCCTTAACTCTACATGTCTGAGGGTTGATATAGGAAACTAGCGTGGCTTGTCGAGTTTGTTGCTTAGTTATTGTTGAATGGTTGTGTATTGTCAACAAAAAATGGGGCACAGACTCACCTAGTTGGTCATATGACAGTCGTGTTGGTTTGATATCTAGTCATCGCCCGTGTTATTTAAATGAATAACCCTACATTTTTAATCAGGCAGTCCAGATACACAGTCCATTTCCTGGTGGTCAATAATCCAATATTGTTTATTTAAGGAGGTCACATCCTTACTCTATGTCGATGCATGGATGCCACGACTTGATTGGTTGGTACATAGTCATGGTGTTTTTGCATTAAGAATTGTTTGGATATTTAGCTTGGCGTTGATCACAATTGCCTAATGATGATTGTGCATGTTGGATTTGTGTGTGTGGTGTTTTCTACATAGCGAATAGATGGTCATTGTAATATGAGTTCTTTTGGGGCCAAATGGTTATTGCAACTTGGATGACTGTAGGAAATCCATCCACCATATGCATTACGACTATGTGATTGCATAAGCCCGAGTTTTACACGGCATGATTAGTTGCAATTTGATCAATTTGAAGCAAACTGTGTTGGATCAACATCTCGACACATTGGGTTAAGTTAATACTCTGACTGTGTGTTTAGAAATTTAAATATAAATGTCGCATCATGGTGTTTTGGGTGGTTGCCCACTGTGTATAATATGGATGTTTTTGGGTTCCACACTCAGAGATAGTCACAGAGTTTAAGCATGACTTTGTTGCATTTCGATTATTTATTTTATGAGAACATGCATGTTGATTGGTACCTCGTTGGGTTTGATGGATAACCCAACATTTTGAGTCACATTTAAATTAGGCCTGTACAACGACATAATTACACTTGCATGATTGAATTATTTTGTGCATAACATGTGTTGGAATGGTGGCTGATGTCTACCTGTTTAAATCACGAGTCAAGATTTTAAAATTAAATATGGGTTATCGATTTGATTTCCATGATGTATGCTAAAGAGTACCATGCAGTTTAAATGACAGGCTTGATTGTAGTGACAGTTTAACTTCATTGAAATTTTGAAACACGACTTTGGGTGTATTTGACGATTGAAGAAATGTGTGGGCAATGGTTAGATTTGATGATCAACAGAGCAGAAATGGTTATTATTTCACATTTGAGAATTGTTATAATTAAAAGGAACAAAACTCCCCTTACATATTTTTTGTGGAATGCATACTATCTTATTGATGGCACTGTGTTAGACATTTGACTATGAACAATAAACTAGCTGATACACAATGATTTTTATTGGGTCACAATGATCGTTGGTTAATGCATTTCCTTTTGACAGAATAAATATGTGGATTACGTGATTAATTTTGTGAACAATACCGCTCTCATTTCCTTACTATTATATCACTTTTCTCTAATTACAAACCCTCTCGCCTTCCCATATTCATTTTTAATCCCTGTTCTAAAATTGATTACAATAAAGAGAATTTTGGTGTTAACGTAGTTGGAAGTGGGAGTGTCTTGTTTGGATTACAATGATGTTTTATTGGTTTGCTTTACAGTTGATTGTTGTTGTCATTGAGTAGTAACCATGTTTTTTCCCCCTCATTATATCATGTTTTGCTCAATACAAACCCCTCACATATCCCATAACCCTTTATTCACCCTTGCTCACTGATTAATAGTAAAACAATTTGTATGGATTGGATTGCATGATTCTGATACATCAATGAGCCAAATCTATTTCATATTTTAAAGAGTTGTCATGCATGGTTATTTGAAAGACTTTTTTCTAATCAATCACACATGCAGAGATGAGCTATTCAAATAAAAGGTTGAAAACATAGGCCTATCACGCCTCCGTCCAAGAGAAGGCTACTACTGCCCCTTCCACATCTTCATATAATTCTGGTAAATCTGTGTCCTCCCACTTGCATTGGAAGGACGATTGTTCTCATATTATCAACAACATGAGGCTTAAGGATCCCACACAGCCTAAGGCAGGTGTAGAAGGACTAAAAGATGATAGCATCGACAAGGGAAAGATGGCTTCAAAAACGGGAAAATATGGTTTTTGAGTGTTATTTTATTTATGGTTGATGACAGTTGATTTCAGGAAATTTTGGACAACATGTTTTATTTTGGATATATGAGTAATATTTTTTAAAATAATTTCAAATATCATGAGCTAAATTTGCCAAAAAATGAATATGTTGATGGGAGACACAAGGATGTGTGTTTTACTTAACTAATGGTTATGTTATGATTGTTATGATTTTTATGAGCTAAAGGGAGTCACAAGGGGTCCCACCTACTAGTTATTATTTATTTATAACCCTTATTATGATTATTACTTTTCCCCCCAACTAAAGTTGGTTGAGTCTTTAATTAACTTAACTAATGAGATGGTTGAACCACTTCAACCAATTCTCAATTGTTTAAAAGCAAAAGGAAAGGGAGGAACGAGAGGGGAATAGAAGCAGAAACATACTAAGGTTTTCTCTTTGAGTTTATGTTAAGATAGTTCAGTTTTCATTCATTCATATATTCATCACAAGCCTAATTCTCTTTTATGATAGCGGGCTCTTATTGTAGACAACAATATTCAAGGCTGAAACACATCATTCAGACACTTGTTTTTCAGAGGTGTTTATCTATCTTTCATAGTCTGTGTAGACTTGTCTGTTTGTGAATTAGTTTTCATGACTGGCAAAGGCTATTGTGCAGAGTTGAGTGGGAAAAAATANGGAAATGACTCTTTGGTGAATTAGAATGAAATAAAGGATTGGTTTATGTCTCATCTGTGTTGATTATCATCTTGGTGACTTTACTTCTATCTTTACATTTATTTCAGCAACTGATATGTTCAAAAAATTAAATAAAAAGTAAATTTCCAACAAGCTATTTATTGAAAAAAAAACTAGCCTAAACACTCGTAATTAATACTTGTGAGTTAGGAGGTTATTTTTGTTAGCTATAAACCTAGGGTGACATTCACATCTATTTTTCCTTAGCCAAGCAAAATCTGAAAATGCTTGAGTAAGATCATTTCATATATTTTCCTCAACATTTATTTGGCGACCATATTGGGGAGATCTTCGATATCTCTCTGGTTAAATTTTATACTCGATTTTCATCAATACATCTTTTTTTTTTGTTAGTGATTCTTGACTATTTTATTTATTAATGACTGTGCCTGTTGCAAGATAGCCCAATATAGAGCCCGGTCTTCAAGACCAGACCAACATTGCTTTGAACTTGTTTAACACCATTCTAGACACTACCAATACCCATGCTGAACTTAACCATTCTTGGGAAGCAATTGAATGAGATATTAGTGCTCAAGAACAATTGGAGGCTAGATGTAGACAACCTAGAAATCAACAGTAACCCTTGTTTATTCAAGTTTTTTCCTTTCTTTCATGTCCTTAGACTCTCGTTCTTATAGAAGAAGAAGAGTCTTGTCACCCGAAATCAATCCTATTGCTGAAATAGGAAGAATAAACATTGTGTTATCTGCCCAACAAAGTGCTCTAAGGATAAATTTATCTGATTCATCCAGCTCGTCTTTCTTTCCCTCATATATCATCCACAAGATGGATTCTAGTGGTGGCTCTAGTGGCACTAGAAGTGCTCCATCTTCCCAATATTCATCGTCGTCAGTGATTGGTAGCTTATATAGCCACCATATCCCTATTCAATCCACCAAAAAACCCACCAAATTCATTAAAAAGTATGGGCTTTTTCAGTTCGAATAAGATGCCACAACCACACCATGGCATGTGTCCTCTCCTATTAACCTAACACTTTCTACTCATCCAATTCTGAAGTTTAAGGAGCATTTGCCTAAGTTTTCAGGATATAACATTGTTAGTACAAATGAACACCTGGTGGCATTTTCTAATGCTTGTTATAATATAGTGGCCAATGACAACGATACTTGCATGCACCTATTTGTCAATTCCTTGAAAGGAAAGGCTGCAGACGACTTCTTTGACCTTCCCCTTAAGATTCTATCTACTTGGGAGGAGTTGATTTATTGGTTCCACTCCACTTATGGGAAATATAAAATCCTTGCCGAGAAGTTAAGGGAATACAATAACGTCACTTATAAATATGGTGAGACCATCAAGTGTTTCAAATTGTGTTTCACCAAGTTATACAATCAAATTCCCAAACTTATCCGCCCCCAGAACCAAGCTACTTTCATGCATTACTAAAATGCATTGCCTCCTCCCTACTGTCATAATCTTGAGGAAAAATCCATTGATAATCTCGGTTCCGCTCTACATACATGTTCAGAGTATGAAGAACAACTTGAAATAACCGATCTTCCCCAGGGAGAATCAGTTAGACAGACATACATGTCTTCTTTGTTGCAGCTAATACAGGATATGAACAATCACATGATAGCATTTGAGTGGAAGGGTACTATCTCCCCTCTCACCCCCTGGAGATTCATCCTCTTCTGCACCCCCCTTTAGAAATCCGGTTGAAAAACAAATTCAACCTAAGGCTATCCTGCCTCAGAGTTGGTGTAACTTTTGCGAGGAACACCACGAAGAAACCACATGTGAGGTAAAGAAGAGTGCCAGAGATAAGATCTTTGGTAAAAGACCAGAAGCTACTATCATTGTCCTAGATTTTGTGGAGCCAGGAGATGCCATGGTTATCAATACTAGGAACAAAGCCTATGCTCCCAAAGGAAAATTTGATCCTCCTCACAGTTCTTCTAGCCCAAGATCATCCTCAACCAATGTTGCGCTCCAGATTCCTAAGGTCCCTGAGAGTCAAGGAATCACTCCCCCTCTCCCCTCTTCCCAATACAATATCTTGAATCAATTGGCCAACATCAAAGTAGATGCAACCCTCCTAGACATGGTTGTCACCCCTGAACAACAGATGCATATGAAACAATTCATGGAAGGAAAAGATTCAGTTGTGGCCAACCTTTCCGAAGAGGTAAACAAAGAGGATTCTTCTATAAATAAAGTAGGTGTACATAACTTGAGATACCTTGTAAAAAATCCCCCTTTTTATATTTCTGTAAAAATCATGGATAAGATTTCCCATTGTTGCCTCATTAATGGCGGTTTAGGCCCAAGTGTGATGTCAAAGATTATTATGGAAGAGATAGGCTTGTCTTGTACAAATGAAAATACCAGAAGCGTACTCTCCTATAATAGTCTACAACAAAATACCATAGGTGAGATTAAATATGTGACTTTAGTTTTGTGCGCTCATCCTGAAATAAGGACGACCATTAATATTCAGGTAATCGATATCCCAGTAAGAAATCACTCAATCATCTTAGGGAGATATTGGAAAGCCTCAATAGGTGGATACCTATCACTCGACGGAACACACCTATCTATTCCTTGGAACAAAAAAAACATTATAGTACTTAGAGAAGGAAGGATATCACCCTACATAGAGAGTGTCCCACAACCTAACGTAAACTATATCGAAGAGGACTTGGGAGTGTATTCCATATTTGTTGAGGAAGATAACATTCCCATGGAATAAATCAATTTAGATGATGGCATGTGGCACATGCACTTTGATGATTCATACTCAAATGAATGTAACAGAGCTGACATTATATTGATTTCTCCTGTAGGAAAAATCCATAACTTTTCTTACCGATTGGAGTTTTCTTGCACTAACAACGTCACTGAATTTGAAGCTTTGTTATTAGGAATTGAAAACGCTTATGATCTTGGTTGTGGTCACCTTTTATTTTTTGTGGATTCCAAGCTTGTTGTGAATCTTGTGCGTAAAATTTACTCTCCTAGCAACAAGTTGATGAAACGATACACCCAAACTGTTTGGGCACTTATCTCGAACCTTTTATTTTTCAACATCACTCATGTTAAGAGGGAGTTAAACTCAATGGTTGATCGGTTAGTAGATTTTTCAACCTCCCCTAATTGAAAACTTCTGCCACACATACCTGATTGTACCTTGCAATCCCTATATCGTCTGCATATTTCCGACAATATAGAATCTTGGCAGGTCTTCCCTAATTATGAGAGCATTTTTTATTTTATTCAAATTGAACCTTTTAAGCCTAAGGAAATTATATCCATAGAAGATAACAATATTCCTGAAGGCTTGAATCCTCTAGAGAGTTCATTTTCTTCGAGTGATGTAGGCAACAAGGAGAAACAAAAAGAAGAAGATTCGAAAAGGAAGGTGGGTGAAACCATCTCCTTGAACATTGGGACACCTGAGTCTCCAAACAACATCAAAATAGGTGCCAAATGTTTAGATGAAGAAAAGGAGAAGTTTGCCAAGTTCCTTGGTGAATTTGAAGATGTTTTTGCTTGGTCTTATGAGGATCTTTGTGGTTTTGATCATGGCCTTATACAACATTCCATCCCCATTCAGGAAGGCGTAAAACTGGTTAGGAAAAAAAAAGACCTACCAACCCTGTGCTAGAAGCAACTATTTGAAAGGAGTTGGAAAAAATTTTGAAGGTTGGAATCATCTTTCCAATCAAATATTCTGAATAGGTCTCAAATCTAGTCCTTGTTCAGAAAAAAACTGGTCAGATCAGATTGTGCATTGATTTTCATGCATTAAATCAGGCTAGTATAAAAGATCATTTCCCTCTCCCTAACATGGAGATGATTTTGCAGAAAGTTGCAGGGTCACAAATGATTTCCTTACTTGACGGGTTTTTCGGTTACAGTCAAATCAAGGTAAAAGGGGAAGATAAATATAAAACCACCTTTATTACTCGTTGGGGTACCTTTGCTTATGAACATATGCCTTTTGGTTTATCTAATGTAGGTTCCACCTTTCAAAGAGCTATGCAATTATCTTTTGACGATTTGATCGATAAGATCATTCAGATCTACCTCAATGACTTAACATTTTACTCTAAAATCCAATCGGATCATTTTGGCCATCTGAGAAAAGTTCTCATGCAATGTAGGAAATTTGGAATTTCTCTAAACCCTTCCAAGTCCATTTTTGGTGTTACCGAGGGAAATCTCCTTGGACACATCGTCTCTGATTCAAGAATAAGCATCGATCCTTAAAGGATTTCTGCCATCCTTAATCTTCTTGTTCCCACTTCCAAGAAAGAATTTCAAGCCTTTATGGGGGTTATTAACTTTGTGTTGGCACAGGGGTGGACCCAGGGTTCAACGCTTCAATAGCGCACCAACAAAACCCTAACTACCGACCCTTTCAACAATACCTGTGAACGAGATGAAGTCTCACCCGAGGTAGAGGGAGGGGGGGTTGCAGGACTCAAGTGTCTACAACATAGATGGGACACATATATGTGATCACAATACTTAACATAGCACTTAACAATTAATATTCATTAGTCTTCTAACCCTTATTCACATCGCAGGTCAAACCCTTGTTATAGAGAAGCATAGTATTACCCAAGATCTAAGCATATCTAACGAGTAGCACATAACATCAGATTAGATCTAGAATTCATTCATACATAAAGCACTTGAGCATCAATGGATTAAGCAATTAAATACATAAACAACATAAACAACATAGCACAAAGCACATCAAAATAGGGTATACGTGGTTCACCCCAGTGTGGGGATACATCCACCAACTCTTCTTCTTCTCTATTAGTCTCTTCAATCTCCTTACATGCACCAAACCACAAATCCAACTCCACCTAGGACAAGAGATCTGTGTGCACTTCGCCAGATCCTCCTCCCCTGAGTTAGTTCCAGACATTGAGCCTTTACATAGTCTGTGCACAAAGCACTTACAAAACACTTTCACTTAGCTCTGCCAGCCTTAACATTTTCATTAACTAAGCCAAATACCTCTTAGGCTTTGCACATAGCTAACCATAACTACAATCATACAGATCGAACTACTCTTACATCGCTTGGCTTACTTATTTATACATTACAAAAGGGGCATAAACATGGGTAAGAACCATGGGCCGACATCCCATACCCATTACATAAACCCTAAAACCCAAAAATCCTGCAAAAAGGGAGAGATCTCGTGATCTCTTCTTCGCCTGGGCGCTCCGTCTTTGATCAGCCTGTCGAAGTCCCAAAAATGGTCAAACATGACCAACATTCTCCCAAAACTTGGTCGAGGGCCAACATGCCCCCAACACTCACCCGTGACTTGTCCCGATTCACTCTGATCTAGGCAATGTTGTACAGGATAAGTCAACTGAGAGGGGGGGGGGTGAATCAATTGTATACAATTTCTTTCATTTTATAAGAAGATTACTTAGTAATCAATAAATAAAGCCTTTAACATTTAACTTGTAGTAATACATTTAACCAATAAATATACAATCACATAAATGAAACAGTGACACAATGATTTTTCATGAGGAAACCCAAAAGGGAAAAACCTCTTCTTCTTATGAATGAAAGGCAAGCTCCAACTCCTCTTTACATTCTTATTTATCTGAGCTACAACCCTTATGAGGTTGCTACCTCTGTTTCTTCAACACCTACTGAATGGAAGCTACAACTCCCGGATGTACAAGCACCAACTTGTACAGGAGACTTTTACAGTCTCCCCTTTCTCCACCCTACCACCCTGAAATCATTCTCTGTCACTAAGAACCTGCAAACCAACTCTTTATCTTCTCTGTCAAAGATTAAGTATTCAAATCCTCTCTATTTTTATATTCATATCACAATTCATTATTGACCAGATCACTTAGATTTATCAATCTGTGTATGTGTCTTCCCTCCTCTATCCTTTTCTTCTTCCTCAAATTTTACAGAGCCATATATCTCCCATAATCCTCAAATTCTACAGAGCCATATATCTCCCATAATCCTCTAATTTTACAGAGCCATATATCTCCCATAATCCTCTCTTTTGTTTTCTTGCAACATTCACTTTATATATCTTCCTGTATCATCAACATGTACAATTGAACCCTCAGGCTTCAAAGAATCAGTTACAATAACTGAATAACTTCCTTACAGTAATTATTATTGGCCAAGACATTAAGATGAATAATATCCACATGATCAGTTTAAATATTTAACCAACACCGTTCGATGAACATACATCTATTTTGATTTTTCAGCACAGAATAACCCTTGAGCGCTTTGGCAAGCCACTTGTGCTAACCCATATGTCCATTGGCTGTCACCATAGGTTAATCAAAATGCATTTCTCATTTTGGTATTTCGGAATTTTGACATCTCTGTGATGAAGTGTTTCGACACTCCAAGTCATGATCCCCTATATTTTGGCGTTTCGGCATTTTTGTGATGAGATTTCTTGATGCTCCAACTCCCGGTATCCGAAACTCCGAAATGGAGTCAGATCAATGGTCATATACGACTCTTATATTACTCCTCCAATGCTTAATCCAACATATATGACTTAATCATTCAATGAGATGGATGGCTATCAGGGTTTTGGTATTTTGGCCATCAGGTCTTCATGACCTTCAACAATTCAAAACTCTCGAAACGCTAAATCATGTGACGTGTGTCCCTTTCGGTATTTCGGCATTTGGGACTTCGTGATGTTAGAGTTTTTTCTTACTATGCAAAAATCTCAAAATAGAAACTCCCGAAATCTTGAAATAGAATCTCCCAGAATCATGTGACTTCGCGTTTTGGTATGTCGAGAGGTGTGTTGATCTCTGAATTAGGAACCATCGTGAATCCCAAAATAGAAACTCCCGGAATCCCGAAATAGAAACTCCCGGAATCATGTGACTTCGCGTTTCGGTATGTCGAAAGGCATGCTGATCTCTGAATTAGGAACAACCGTGCCTGTGCAAACTGATCCACGGTGCCTGTGCAAACTGACCAACAAAATCCCCCTTTGGAATTTTAAAGTTTGACATTAATGACAAAGCCAAGTCCTGTGCAAACCGTGCAAACTACAATCCCTGCCAACAGACAACACTACTTTGAAGGCCTCAAGCTACCTCGACTTGCTACTTCACCAGAGCCTTCTACTCGGTGAACTCCTAAATGACTTGCTCAGTGATAGGCCCTTCCAGGCGCTATTCCACTGTGGCGACCACCTGTTCCAATTGTGATCCCTGTCCCTCGATATCTTCAAAGAGGGTGCAGGATTCATCCTACACCAGCTGGAGTCATTGTGTCACATCCATCACTCTACTATGGATAGCAGTGATGTGCTGCTAAACTGCATGCTGCTCTTGCGATCTCTTCATCTTTTCAATAGTCGTAAGTTGTTTTAGTTGTGCTTACACGGTCGATGCTTGCTGCTTTGCCTCCTGGAGTTGTGCCTCCAATATCCTCAGCTCCAGGTCTTCTACAAGGCGCTCATAGGTCTACACACTTTGGTTACTTAATTGCTTTCATTCTAAGGCCAATGCCTTGATTCTTTTGACTGTGCTCCCGACACTTTCTTCCCTTTGATCTCTCACTTCCTGTGGAGTGCTCAACACTGCTTGCAGTTCCAACCCTACTACTCTTTCTTGAAGCTATTGAATGGATTCATCGAGCTACCCCACTTGGCTTTCAACTGTCTCTTCTTCCATCTGAGCCAATCCTGGCATCGAGTGAAGTGCTCTAGTTACTGTTTGTCTAACCCCAATCTTCTCTGTGAGCAGCTGGTCTTTTTCTTTCTATATCTTCTCTTTGTCCTCTTTAAACTTCTCTCTAAGGTCATGTTTCTCTTACTGCGCAACCCGACGTTGCTCTAGGGCTTCCTCCTTTGCTTGCTTCAAGGCCTCTATGGCCTGCTCTTTTTCTTCCTGTACACATAGAAGGTGAGCCTCTATCGCATCTGCTATTCTTTATAGTTGGGTGGGTTAATCCTCCAACTCTACAACTTTTGATGATGATGACACAGTAGACACTGCGTGGCTCAAGATGAGAGCTTGTTATACCCCCTTCAACTCTACCTTGATTCTGTCATACATTGTCTCTTGCTTTGCTTTGTTTCGCTACAAAATATCCTTCGAAGCATCTACTACAGCTGTGATGATGAGTTCAATATCATCCACTGTGAGCACATTTTGTCACTGAGGCTTATTGGCTCATGACTTCTTCCACGCTGAGGGTTTTTTTGGAGAAACCTTCCTTTTCTTCGACGTCTTAGCCTCTATAAGGGGATCCTTCAGCAGTGTCACTTTACCCTCTTCTTTCTTGTCTTCTTCTCCTCCCTCTTCTTGGTTTACTTTGTCACCTATTCCTCCTCCAGGTGAGTCAGGTGCAGTTTCCTCCGATGTGTTGTTTATATCCTAAACTTCTTCCTTCTTTTTCTTCTTCACAACACTGCTCGGTCCATCACACTTTGTCCTGGTGACCATAGGACTTCCGATGAGGTTAGGTTCGGAGAGTTATGCATATCCAACTAGTTCCAGGAATTATATAGGCCATTCCTTGGTTATATCCTCCATATCTTCCTTAGTCAACATATAATACGACTGCATCTCCTCCTTGCTTTCATCCCCACGCACGATGATATATATGAAGTGTCGGTCTGCATATAACTTCACGAGTGGCCTAAA
>JASDQU010300269.1:0-13914 GCA_032191745.1 Picea mariana
AAAGAAAAGAACTCTTTCTATGCTCTGATACCACTTGGTGCAGACCCCCAACCCGTAGGCCAAGATCCACTCATAGGATCATTCAGATCTCCTTGAGTCGAAGTGGCTCTTTCAGATCCCTATCGAAACCTTCAACGAATCGATCCATAGGTCCTTCTAAAACCCCCTTATGTGAATAGGCACAAGGTGCGAGCTTCACCTCCCCACAACCACAACTGGCCTTGGCACAAGCGTCTTTCACAACTCGCAATTCATGAGTTCGTGGGTTGAAGACCCTTGATTCCTCTTTTCGAAACTCCCGATACCCGAGATGATGATACGAATATGGCTCCTTTCCTTGTCAACGCTCTCCACGCGTGACCGTTAGCTAGGGATAAGCACTAGCATCTCTCTCAACTCGTGACCTCATGAGTTGGAGTGTCAAACCTTGGCACTCTCCCCTTGCGAAACCCCGAGAGGTGATGGTTGACTTCCCTTTGAACACTTCTCACAACTCGCAATCTCGCGAATTGAAGCATTGAGCTCTTCGTGCTCCTCCTTTGCGAAATCCCAAGACATGATAGGGCAACTATGGATTGACCCCTCGATGTGCAATTACACACCACCTGTCACCCTTGTGGTCCCTACCTGACAGATGTGCCATGCATTCACACGAGCTCTCAGCTCTCGCCACTTCGCAACTCCTGCAATTGAAACTAACTCCTCTCAAACCCCAAGCTCCCGATACATGATAGCTCTGCAGGGTTTTGATCCAACGGTTCAGACCTCCTCGCTACTTGTCTATCTGTCCAACTAAAGAATTTGGTCCACCCTCCGAACTTACGAACCCCGAGTTCGAGAATTGATCCAATGCTCAACTTGGCCATAATCAATGGTCCTCGTTGATTCTTGAACCTGAAAGGATGAGTTCGTCCAAACTCTATCCACCTTGCAACTTCTCTAGATCCTACAGTCCTCACGACTTCACAAGTTCTCCATGGAGAATGCCGACCATTCAATTTCTTCCTCAATGGCTTCTACGAGACGAATCAACGTCTTCTCTCCTGAGCTTTACTTCTGTGAGATAACTTCTATCCTATCTCCCTTTGAATACTTCAAAGGTACTATCCCTCCTCGAGCTTTAACTTGCAAACTCAAATCTCCAAAGAACTCCTGCACGCACTCCTTGCGACACTCTTTCAAATACTTCAAAGTGTTTGATTCTTCGACTCTGTGCACCTTCTGCAACAACAATCCTTCAACTCTCCCCTTGGTTGATAATTCCTAAGCTTTCAACCAGCTTGCTTTCACCTTGCACGGCTTCCGTGCTTCACTTGCACTTCTATTGGAATGAGAACAACGGTATCCCTCCGGAGCTTTCAGAGATAAACTCTGAACCCTTGTCAACGCACTCCTTGTGGATGTTTCGTTGCACTCCTTGCAGGAACTCTCTCTCAGGAAGAGAAACAATTGAAACTCATTCTCACACTCCTCTCAAACTTCAAACATTCAATATGAAATCATACATACACACAGTATTTAAAGAAAATGCATAACAGAGAGAATAAAACCGTAAATATACCATTCACCATGTATAAACAGAAAACATCATAACACCATGAGTCTGATTCAAAGCTTCATATATTAATTCAAATCTCCTCTACATGGGTTCTTCTCTACAACTCTCTGCTACAACTCTCTCCTTCTACTCTATGTTATTGATACAACTACTCTCCTATGATACAAATGTGAGGGTGTCTATATCCATTTTCCCTCCTGCTCCTAAAAGTATCTAATCTATCATTCAAATCTACCTACTTTCATTAACTATGCATAAATGCCTCTACATTCTACAGATGAGAGCGAATCGCTTATGATCTGTTTACAATATGCAAGTACGTTTCCCTTTAACCACTACATTAATGCTTCAAAAACATTTCAAAAACGTGCGTTGGTTCTTTTCCAGCCGTATTCCGTCTTTTACGTTGCTTTCTTGGCTGGCTGCTTACGATGGTCCTGCATCATGGTGGAAGGTAGATGGTGGCAGTTGGAGGCAGGTTGGAAGGTGGCGTGGAAGCCACATGGGACAATATTATAGCCAATACCCAAAACCGTTGTTGCATGGATAACAAACAATTTTGGCTTACAAATTTTGTACCATGTGACACCATTCAGATCATGCCACATAACACATGGAAACCACTGTCACACCCCAAAAGGATGTTAACGCTTTTGCATGTTTGGGATGAAACATGGCCTTTCGGTTATTGATCTCGCCATATCTCCATCGACGGATCTGGGAGGTGTGCAAGTTCGTGTGCACCATGTGGAAGGTTGAAAGTCTAGCTGATACCCTTGTCTCATTTGAGATCATAAGTGTGCCATCTAGGCAGGTGGGGCCATAGAATATTAATATTTTATTAATATTTAAGGCCAACGTAAAGGGAAAGAAGAGAGAGAAGCTCTATAAGGATGACAAGGTAGGGCCACGAAGACTATAAGTTTGACATGGCATCACCTCTGGGTGACACATAGACCCAAAATGCCACATCAGTAGCCACACCAGTAGATATTCCACTTAGGAAACAAATCGGTCTTTAGTCTTAAAAAAACAAAACTAAGTTTCGAGACAAAACAATATTTTGGCCATAATTAGAGAATATTAATTCTGATTCAGATGAAACTTCTGGGTTTTCTCTACATTGAGGAGGCATACAAAAATGCCACAGAGTGCCACTAACCAATTATGCTCTGTTTTTTCAGAAAATGCAGATTACTTGTTTTTGAAGAGCAGGGTCAAGCTCTATGGAAGCAGCACAATTACTATTGAAACTTATACACACTATCAAAAAATCAGACATGAAAATACTGTGTGAAGGGATTTGACAAATTTCAAGGAGTCTGGAGTGGAGGTGCCAAAATAGGGAAAATCCACTATTTCGGGCCACTTTTGGGGGATTTTTGAATTTTTCAAAGGAGGAAAAGGGTCAGTAGATGGAAAATATGGAAAAAATTATTTACTTGACATTTTTTATACTCATCAAACAATGCAACTTTGGTTCAATGAAGTTTTTATAGAAGTGCACAGTTTGGGAGATAGCCAGTCTGGAAAAAGGGGTGAAAAATGACAGAGTTGTCATTTACAGATCACTGTAATTTTTTACTCAAACACAATATTAAAAATATGAGAGTTGATATGTATTATTCAGCATATTTATTAACTATTTCTGATACAAATGTTTCTTCGGCTCTTGACAGATTGGCTTCTACAAGTAGTAGAAGTTGGTGTCTGGGATTAATTGCACCAGGATGAAAAGTGTATAAAAGGGATAAATTAGCAATAATCAAATGAGTATAAATTGCTTCTCCGAACTCATAATTGAGAAAGGGGATAGTAATTAGAAATTTATTGGATAGAGGAATCAATATATTCTATTAGAAATGTGAATAGAACAACACAATTCATAAGGAATAAAAAAGAAGATTTATGGTGCACTAAAGGGAAAAATTGTGCATAATTTTAAAAAATTGTTGCATTATTTTGTCTAAAAAATTGTATTGCATGAACATTTTGTAGAACTAAGGGAAAAAATAGAGCAAAACATGATCAACAAAGAGACCATGGGCATGGAATATGCTCATAGAACCTACAACCATGAAGATGAAGTTAGGGGGTTGTATGTGAGCATGGGTAATGCAGGGACTAAATCAAATGGGAATGGAGAAGGAAAAGAGGAAATAATGAATTTGGTAGATAAAATAAAGAGTCTGTAAAGAGATGTTTAGAGTTATAAAGTTGATAATGAGATGCTTAGGAAATCTAAGGAGCAAGAGGATCGTTTCAACATCAATTTGTTGTAGAGATTGGACAAAATAGATAAGAAAATGGATAAGGAGACATAATCAAGCAAGTCAAGGAGTCATATATATCATGCCAAAAGACAAGAATCTATAAGTGTAGGTAAATATCATAGTCACTCACCAAGACATTCAGTTAGAAGAGCACACAATATTCCAAGTTTATCTCTTTCCAGAAAGCATAAGAGGAGGTTTGAGGTAGATGAACTACAAGGAAAAATGAATAAAATCAAACCTCCTAAATTTGATGGTGAACACAAGAAAGATGAGGATGAAGAGATTTGGTTATTGGGAATGAGGAAGTATTTCCAGTTTCACAATTATTCCTCACAGGAAGAAGGAAGAATTGCAATTTACCAGCTAAAAGGAAAAACAACAATGCGGTGGGACAAGCTTGTGCAAATACAACAAATTGATGAGAATAAATTCCATTGGAGGCATTTCAAGAAGTACTTTTAGAAGAAATACTTGATCAAGCATTATTATGATAGGAATATAAAGGATTTCTTTGAACTCAAGCTTGGGAGTATGACCATGGATGAGTATGAAAATATATTTTTAGAACTGATGAAGTATGTTGACTTCATCAAGGATGAACATGTCAAGATTGAAAGGTTCCTGAGTGGGATACCATCAATATTCAGTGACAAGATACAATATGATAATCCCAATACATTGGATGAAGAAATAAGGAGAGATAAATGTCTCTATGATCAACATATAAGAATACCAACTTTCCAAAAGCCTTGGGAAGAAAATAAGAAAGGTAAGATGGGGAAGAGGAAGAAGGGGAACTAGCCAACATTATTCAAGAATATTTTTCAGGGACAACCAACTCAAAATGAGCCTAGAATGTCAAAAAATTAGGGAAAGAGTCCAAGGCAGTAACCTATGAAATGTTGGGGTTGTGAGGGAGATCACATGCACATAAATTTCCCTCATAGATTTGAAAAAGTGAGGACTATTCACAATGTACAATAGGTTGATACAGTTGAGGACATGGACATAAGCATGCCAAGGATCTATGCAACCCTGAAAAACAAGCAAGTTGAGTTTCAATCCCACGTGATTGAAGTGGAAGGTAAGATAAATGATCAACCTATATATATTTTAATTGATTCACGAGCTAGTCATATTTACATAGATCATACGTTGGTGGAAAGGTTTCATTTTCCAAGAAGCAAACTTGGAAAATCTTGGTTGTTTCAGCTAGCTACAGGAGCTAAAAGAATAATTAATAAGTGGGTTAAGGAATGTCCAATGGACATGAATGGATTGAGAAATAATGCAGGTTTGAATATCGTACCTTTAGGATCATATAATTTTTTCATTGGTATCGATTGGTTGGACAAGCATCGTGTTGTCATCGATTATTATAATAAGTAATTTACTTGTTTGGATGAGGAAGGGAACTTGAAAACAATTCAAGGTATACCAAGGGCAGTAACTATCAGAGATGTTTTAGCCTTGCAGCTGAAGAAAAGCTTCAAGAAAGGATGCCAAATATTTGTAGCACATATGGAAGAGACACCTAAGGATAAAGTGCCAAATATTGAAGAATATTTTGTCCTAAAAGAATTTGAGGATGTATTTAAATACATACCGAGATTTCCACTAAAGAGATATTTATTTCTCTATTAATTTGATGCTTGGAGCAACCCTAGTGTCAAATATTCCTTATAGGATGAATACACCAAAGTTGAAGGAGCTATAAATGCAGCTTGAAGAGATTTTGAAGAAGGGATATATACACCCAAGTGTGTCATCTTGGGGTGCCCCAATATTATATTTCAAGAAGAAGGATGGTACCTTGAGGTTGTGCATTGATTTCAGATAGTTGAATAAGGTGACTGTGAAGAGAAACTATCCTTTGCCAAGAATAGATGATATTTTTTATCAATTGAAGGATGCACAAATATTGTTTAAGATTGACCTCTGGTCAGGCTATCATCAGGTGAGAATTATAGAATAATATATCAACAAGACAACATTTAGAACAAGGTATGGCCATTATGAGTTTACACTGGTTCCATTTAGGTTCTCAAATTCACCAACTACCTTCATGTGTTTAATGAATGGTATTTTTAGAAATTACTTGGATAAACTTGTCATTGTATTCTTGGATGACATACTTATCTACTCCAATACTAAAGAAGAGCATGTGAAACACTTAGGATGGTGTTACAAGTATTGAGGGAACATTAGTTGTATGAAAATTTGAGCAAGTGCTCATTTTATCAGAGGAAGATCCATTATTTGGACCATATTATTTCAAAATAAGGGATTGCAGTAGACCTTGAGGAGATAAAATCCATTGAAGGATGGCCAACACCAAAGAATGTCTCAGAAGTGAGATCCTTCATGGGACTATCAGGTTATTATAGAAGGTTTATTGAAGGATTTTCAAGAATTGCACATCCAATCACTTATTTTCAAACGAAGGGTGTGATGTTTGAGTGGACTTGTGAATGTGAAGAAATATTTCAACACTTAAAGTTTTTATTGACAAGTGCACCAATATTGAAAGTAGTTGATCCCAATGAAGATTTAAGTGTGTGCACTAATGCATGCAAAGAAGGTATTGTGTGAGTCCTTAGTCAAAATGGGCATGTGATATGCTATTAGTAAAGAAAGTTGAAACAACACACAAGACACTATGCCACTCATGATTTGGAAGTGGAAGCTATGGTACATGCCTTAAATATGTGGAGGCATTATCTCATGGGAAAAAGATTCAAGTTGAGGACAAAGCATAGTGGTCTAAAATATTTGTTTGGATAACCAACTTTGAATGCTAGGAAAATTAGATGGTTGGAATTTCTTAGTGAGTATGACTTTGATATAAATCATAGCAAAGGCAAGTAGAACAAGGTGTATGATGCACTCAACAAGAGGGTGCATGAAATTCATGATAAAAATCATTAGCATGTATACATCTGATTTAAAAGACAAAATTTTGGAAGATGCAAAATCAGATCAACATTATTTGGAAATAAAAGGGAAATTATACTAATGTAATTCTCAAAAAAAAAATTGAGTATTATGAGATGAGAGGGGATGTAATCCTGATTTACAGGGGTATATTGTATGTGCCAAAATCTCAAGAGATGAAAAATATGGTGCTTAGAGAAATGCATAATGTGCCTTATGCTGGGCATCTAGGTTACCAAAAAATAATTGCTGCTGTCAAGAGTCAATATTATTGGCCAGGTATGAAGAAAGAAGTGGATGGTTATATAGCCCGATGTCTAGAATGTCAGAAGTTAAAGGTTGAGCACAATCATCCAATTGGTTTGCTACAACCATTGCCTATTCCTCAGTGGAAATGGGATGTAGTGACAATTAATTTCATGACTAAGATTCCCAGAACAACAAAGCAATATGATTCCATCATGGTGGTGGTGGATAAGCTAACTAAATATGCTCATTTTATTCCAGTGAAGCTCAACCACAAGCAAACTAACATTGCAGAGATTTATATGAGAGAAAATTCCAGGCTTCATGGTGTGCCTAAGGAAATTATTTTTGACACAGATTTCAAATTTACATTAAATTTTTGGAAAGGATTTGGGAAAAATTTGTATTTTAGCATGGCCTATCATCCAGAGTCATATGGGAAAACAAAGAGGGTCAATTAGGTGATTGAAGATATTCTAAGGATGTATGTGATGGATAAACCATAAAAATGGGAAGATTATCTACACTTAGTTCAATTTTCTTGTAATAATGGGTATCGTACATCTTTAAAGATGAGCCCATTTGAGGCATTATATGATAGAAAGTGCAATATGCCAATGATATGGGAAAACCTAGTAGATAGAGAAGTGGTTGGGCCATAGTTTCTCAGGGAAATGGAAGAGAAGATGATGAAAATAAAGCACAATTTAAAGGTTTCACAAGAACGGGAAAAAAAACTATGCAGATAACTGTAGAAATAAAAAAGAGTTTAAAGTGGATAACCATGTGTTCTTAAAAGTGAAGGCCAAGAGAAGTTCCCTGAAGTTGGGAAACTATTTCAAGATTGCAGAAAGATATTTTGGACCCTTTGGAATCATAAAGATGATTGGTCCTATTGCATACATGCGTGCACTACCTACCTCCATGTGCATTCATAATGTATTCCATGTGTTTTTTCTTAAAAAATTATGTGCTTGATGATAATCATGTAATTGATTGGAATGTGATTCAGGTGGAGCAAGAAGGAGACTTTCGAGTTCAATTGGTGTGAATATTGGATTGAAAAGTCAAGTTGCTTCAGAATCGAGCAATCGGGTTCGTAAAGGTCCAGTGGACCTATTACGGTCCTGAAGACGCAACATGGGAGCATGAGGATGCCATGCGAGAAGAGTACCCACACATTTTTTAATATTTTTGAAGCATTTTTTCTTGCACATGTGTATATAATGCACTGAGGATAGTGCATAAATAAGAGGGAGGGGAATGTAATACCCCTAGGATCAACCCCAAGTGTAAATGTACATATTATTTATAGGCTAGTGAGCCAGGATATTTTGGGCCAAAGAACCTTTGTATATACATTTTGAGGCTGGAGTGCCTGTGTGATTAGGATGGAGAGACTATATTCTTAAAGGATAGTGAGCATATCATTGTAATATGTAATCACACTAATATTATTAATAAAAACATACATAATTGTTGCATACCAACCAAAAAAAGAGAGTAAGGGGGGATATAACTCTACACTAGAGGGAAAGGGGGATATGAGTCTAGGAAGAGAAGCTAAGCCAAGGGGGGGATTAGGCCCAAGGGAATATTTTATTAACATTTCCTAAGATCTAATTATTTGACATTTTTATCCTAATTTCTTAGGATGGGGGAACGTACCACAAGTGGAGCCCAAGGTATTTCCCAATATGAGAAGTGTCAAGTTGGGAACATGCGTATAAAAAGTGTAGTTACCATTATTCTTACCATCATTCACTCATCATTCTCATCTGCCTCATGTACACTCTACCATCCATCAACCATACCTATACTTGGAAATATTTGGAGCTAATTGTAACCAACAAACCAAGGTAAATTGAGTTGAAGAAGTAGGTTGTCAGGCCTGCGTGCATTATAAAGAAGCGGGTTGTCTGACTCATGAGCATTCTATCCAAGTGAGAGAACTACTAGGAACTATTTCCCTGTGTGTCAGACTACAACTACGGAGCTTTGAGACTTCCTGTTTGACCTGTTTCTAAAGCCTTAGAAGGGAAATGGGGCAGCCAAAGGACTGTTGAGCAGAGAAGGGGCACACTTCCTGGGGTGTGATAGGCTGTGGGGAATGAGAGGTTGTAGGCTATGAAAGGTTGTTGTACTTGGCACCTCAGCCCAAACATCATTATGTTATTTGATAGACCTTAGTCTGGATTAGGATTCATTTTCCCTAGTGGAGTTTTAGCACCAACTTGGGGGGAACCTACTGCTGAGATTTTATGAGAAGAAGAGTCTATGGCTGGGAGGAACGATGTAGCCAGTCGATGTTTTATAAAAGATAAGTGTCTTCTTGTATTTCCTAATTATTGTTGTGTATTTAATTGAGTTAAATTTTTTATGGGTTTTTCTGTTATATGTATGCTTGAAATTTATATGATGTTAGGAATGCATTTATGTTCATATGCAGAGCATGATCATTAATTAATTGGTATCAAAGAGGAAACTGTTTTTTTGGTATGACCCAACTTGGGGCTGGGGATGCTACATTAACGAAGGTAGTGTAACACTTGGAAGTGATGCTACCACAAGGATAGCTGAAAAAGGTACTCTAAGTCTCAATAATGGAAATAATAAAACAAAAAATTTCTTGTATGTTGATGGTATGAAACACAATCTTCTCAATGTTAGTCAAATGTGTGACCAGAACGCAATCTCACATTTAATTCTCAAGGATGTGAAATAAGGAAGGAAGGCTTATGAGTATTAGTGGAAAGTGCATATAGAACATAAAATAATGTATATATACTCAATGAGATCCAGGGAGAAAAGTGTTATATGGGATGAACAGATGAAAGTTGGTTATGGCATAGAAGAATGAGTAATGAAATTTGATAATATGGTAAAAATTAGCACTAAACCAATAGTGAGTGACATGCCAAAGATTGTTAAACCTTCAAACACCCTCTACAAGCAATGTCAACATGGAAAACATACAAGAACAACCTTTAAATCAAAGGAGTACTCAACAACAAAGCCATTGGAACTTGTTCATAAAGATCCTTGTGGGCCTACAAGAACACGAAGTATACAAGGTGAAAATTACTTCATGTTGTTGATTGATGATTATTCTATAATGACATGGGTTACATTCCTAAAAGAAAAATCTGAATCTTTTGATAAGTTCAAAGCATTCAAAGCCTTAGGTTGAAAAAGAAATTGATTTGAAAATAAAGTGTTTGAGATCAAACAGAGGAGGTGAGTTTACCTCAAGTGAATTTGAATAATTTTGTGAGAATCATGGGATAAAAAGGCATTTCTTAGCTACAAGAATTCCACAATAGAATGGAGTGGTAGAAAGAAAAAATTGAGATGTACAATAAATGGAAAGAACAATGTTGAATGAATCCAAACTATCAGACAAGTTTTGGAGAGAAGTAATCAACATCCCAATTTACATTCTGAATAGAGGGAAAATCAGAGTCAACAAAAATAAAAACACATTATGAATTATGTAAAGGTAGACCAACAACGGTTAAATACTTCAAAGTTTTCGGAAGCAAGTGCTACATGAAGAGAGATGATGAGGATTTGAGAAAATTTGACTCCATAGTTGATGAAGGTATATTTATTTGTTATTCATCAAGAAGAAAAGATTACATATGTTACAATACAACATTATACAAAATCATAGAGAGTTTCATTGTAAAAGTTGATGAAGCAGGGCACCAGAAGGTGAAAACAAAAGTAAATGTTCAAGCAGATGATTCAGCCTACAAAGAAGAAAAAGAAGAAGGAGGAGAAAAAAATGAAGAATAAGAAACAAAATGCCAAGATACAAAGACACCATCTAGATTTTTCTGAAATAATCATTCAAAAAATCTAATTCTTGGTGATAAAGATACGAGAGTTCAAACTAGAAGAAGACTAGATAGTGCACCAGAATATGCAAACTTCTCATTACTATCTAAACTAGAGGCAGGAATTTTGCAAAAGTCAACAAAGACAAGCATTGGCTTTATGCTACAGAAGAAGAGATAAATCAAATTGAGAAGAATGAAACATGGGAACTTGTTCCAAGACTGACAGATAAAAATATAATTGGAACCAAGTGGGTTTTTAGGAACAAGTTGAATGAAGATGAGAAAGTAATGAGAAATACAACAATATTGGTTTGTAAAGGATATTCTCAAGTTGAAGGTATTGATTTTGAAGAAACCTTTGCCTCGGTTTCTAGACTAGAAGATATCAAAATGTTTTTGACATTTGCATGTTTCAATAACTTCAAATTCTATCAAATGGATGTCAAGTTTGCCTTTCTCAATGATAATTTAGAGGAACAAGTATACATTGAACAACCATAAGGATTCTTGTTATTAGAAAATAAGGATCATGTGTGAAAATGAAGAAATCACTTAATGGGATAAAACAAGCTACTAGAGCTTGGTATTCAAGACTTGATAAATATCTACAACAACAAGGCTTCAAAAAAGGAATTGTCGATAGTAATCTCTACATCAAGACAATAGCAGAAAATCGGTTGATTTTTTTGGTTTATGTAGATGACATTATTTTTGGAGGAAGTATGAAAGAAATGTGACAAGAGTTTTCAATAGAAATGCAAAAGGAATTTTAGATGTCTATGCTTGGTGAATTGTCATTCTTTCTTGGATTACAAATTTCTCAATATGACAAATCCATATTCATTTCACAAACCAAGTATGTCAAGGAAACGTTGAATAACTTCAGAATGGAAGATTGTACACCAGTCAACACACCTATGGTCACATGTTGTAAATTGAGCAAAAATGATGAATCTTCGGAAGAAAATAAAACATTGTATGGGTCAATGATTGGAAGCCTACTATAAATGATGACATCAAGGCCAGACATTATGCAAGCAATAGAATCGGTTGCATAATTTCAAGTTGCACTAAAAGAAAATCATGTGAAATTAGTAAGGAGGATATTCAAATATCTAAAGGGAACCTCGAACTTTGACTTATGGTACTCAAGAGGTGAATATTTTACTCCAACGACATATACAGATGTAGATTGGGCAGGCAATGTCGATGACATAAAAAGTACACATGGAGAAACTTTCTTTCTGGGAAACAATCTAGTGTCTTGGTTGAGTAAGAAATAGTATTGAATCTCTCTATCCACAACAAAAGTTGAGTATTTCACAAAAACATCATGTTGCACACAAGTTCTCTAGATAAAACAAACACTACATGATATCAAGGTAAAATATGATCATCCAATCTCAATCATATTTGACAACACAAGTGCAATCAACATTTCAAAGAATCTCGTTATGCATTCAAAGACAAAGCATATTCCCATAAAGTACAACTTACTAATAGAACAGGTAGCCTAACTAAGTGTCAATATGGAATACATTGCCACCAAGGAACAAGTTGCAAATATTTTTACTAAATCCCTTCCTAGAGAAACATTTGAATAACTTAGATAGAAGTTGGGAGTGATATCCCTCTCATCTTGTTAGTAAAGAAGCACAACTTGGGGGGAGAATGCCTTTTCCATTGATGTCAAAGGGGGATAAGTACAGACATGGGGAGAGTTGCAGATAGGGGGAGAGTTTTCGATGAGGGAGAGTTCTTTCTATTTCTGGAGGATTACGTGTTTTTGAGTACATGATTGCCATCAATGACAAAGGGGGAGATTGTTGAATAAATTATTGTCATTGATGTCAAAGGTAAGTAAGTATTCACATATAATAGTCAAAGGATTTGTGACTTTAATAAATACAAAAGTGGCAGTAGATTAGAAATTAAGTTACGTGAAAGTGGATTAGAAATGGAGTTAAGTAAAAGTGGAGTAAAACATGAAAGTGAATTATAGTTACGTAAAAGTGGAGTAAACATGAAAGTGGATTAAAAAAAGGTAAAAGTGAAAGTGGAGTAAAAATGCACATGGTATTTGCACATGGTTTTAAAACCCATGGTGGTATTTTACCCATGGTATGTTTAAAAATAAATAAAAAATAAAAAGGGGGTTCAAATTAATTATTTATTTAATAAAAGTTATGTCTTTTCAAATGAACATGACTTTTCATATAGAACTAATGGTAAAGTATAAAAGGATAAGAGGATTGTGAGAAATAATGTGTGTGGGTGAATATGTAATATTCTTATGCATATTGTTTGAGGAGTGACGATTGAATATCATTCAAGAAGTGTCGATTCAATATTAACAAAGATCAGATTTGGTGTTTTAGAAAATAGATCCGGGGTTCTAGCAAGAAAAACTTGCAAAGATAGATCTAAGGAAGAAGTAGAAGAAGAAGAAAGAAGAAGCAATAAGATCTAGTGAAGGAAGAGATAAAGAAAAAGTAGCAAGCACAGAGAAGATCTGGAGAAAGCAGAAGTAACGAGCGCATAACAGATTTGGTAAAGACAAAAGCATCAAGAAGACAAATGAAGGAAATGCACATGAAGAACCTGTAAACTTGTAAGTAGGTTGGTTCCTACAAAACAACAGTTGTGGGAATTAGTGTCTCCAGTAGATCAGCGCCTACAAAAAACATAGGGGATTTGTGTCTCCAGTAGGTCGGTTCCTACAAACAACAATAGGGATTGGTGTCTCCAGTGGGTTGGTGCCCACAAACATTTGTAACCATAGGTTGATACCTACAAATTTATAAAAATAAGATTTTGTGGTTTTCTATTGAAATGGTTTCCATGTTAAATATTTTATCTTCTAGTTGTTCATTTATGTGATTGCTTCATTATGGTTTATGGATGTTAAAAATAAAAATATATCCTTGTACTGATTCCCCCCCCCTCCTCAGTATAAGTGTGTGCTCAACATACCGCTATTAATTTTATCAGTAATAATTAACTACTAATATAATGTGTGTGGGTGAATATGTAATGTTCTTATGCATATTGTTTGAGG
>JASDQU010300270.1:0-13914 GCA_032191745.1 Picea mariana
GTTCACTTCAGCAATCATAGATAGAATGATTTCTTTACTACAACACTAAATGCTTTTGGAATTGAGCATATACAGTGCGTGGCTATCTTTGAAACAAAAGACTTCCCTGGGTTGATAATTTATGTTTCACTTGGTTGTTTAAAATTAATTAAGCAATTATAGTGACCAACAGTAGGGTAAAGAAGCTGGCCATTTTCATCAAGCATATGCTTACAGTATCTTTCTTATGATAATATCTTGTAGGAGTTTAGGACCACGAGATTATATTGAGCATCTGAAATCGATCCTGAATATCGATCCTACAAAATTCAATGAACAATTATTAAACCACACCTGCATACATAACATAAATTCAATGAGATAAATGATTTATCAATAAAATATAGCCTTAATGCAATTGGCGTGAGAGAACATGAAGGAGTTCCAAATATACATAATGAGGTGACACTTGAATTTGAAGAATTGGCCATTTTTATATTATAAATTTTTTTTTCCTGCATTTGAGCCAAAACAATCATCTTGGGTAGCATAGAACAATTAAACTTCAAAAATAACTTCTAATAACTTTTATAGCTTGAAAACACACTTAAAAAGTCATCGTTTTTTTCTACAATGTGATTGTTTTTTTTCGCCCATCTATACAAGAAATCTCAATCTAGGTGCGCAAGACAATTTGAAACGCACCAGTGCAACGTGTAATTAATAATGCACCAAGATAGTGTGTAAGTAATAACATATCGTAAGATAGTTAAATTTTCACAATGCGAATGCAAACTTCCGTATTTAAAGTTTTTGGAGGTTTTTCTTTGCAGATGCAATAACAAAGGCCAGTCTTCGGTGCTTATCTCAATTAAATGCACCAGATCATTTTGTTTATACATATGCATCGATACATATTTAAATGATAAAGCGCACTGGTGGGGGAGAGAGGGGAGGTGATAAAATGAGTGAGAGAGGGACGAGGATACAAAGTGAGGGGGAGAGAGGGGTATATGCAAGAGAGAGAGATANAGAGAGAAGGGGAGGGAAGGAGGAAGAGAGTGAGAGAGGGGATAAACATAAAATTCATAGTTTCTATGTTCTAGAAGGATATTTTCAGGGATCAAGTAACTATTTGATATTTTGTAAAGCTATAATCTTAAAAATTTAACATATAATTTTATTATTGATAACATTTTCCCCTCATACACTTTCATCCAAGAGTGTATGCATATGCATAACAATATTCTATTATTGATAACATTGATAACTATTCGAAGTGCGAAGTTGCGAGATTGTATGCATATGCATAACAATATTCTATTATTTATAACATTGATAATTTTGAAGTGCGGAGTTGTTGAAGTGCGAGAGGATGAATGATATGAATTCTTCGCATAAGGGTCCAAAATAGACCAACTTAAACATATGCATAAAAGCATTTTGTTCACTTTATATACTTATTTTTTATAATAAACATTGCTACTTAAAATAAATTCAATTCAACTATATTTTTTAAGTTAAAAACATATGCATAAAAGCATTTTGTTCACTTTATATATTTATTTGTTATAACAAATATTGTTACCTAAAATAAATTCAACTAACTATGGAGAGTTAGTGGTGGTAGCAAATGAACGTTGCATAAATGACTTGGTTATCATACAAATTACATCATTTGTCATAATATATGTTGTGGAACTACTAGAAGTGCATAGTTGTAAAGTGTGGGAGGATGAGTGATATGAATTGTCTACACAAGGGTTCAAAATAGACTAAATGTTGGCTATGCTAGGGATATACCTATGCGGAGATGCATAAGATATATTTGTGTGGACGATATGTTTGTTTAACAATATTTTTAAAGTTAAGCATATGG
Source organism: Picea mariana (assembly GCA_032191745.1). Taxonomy (NCBI): domain Eukaryota; kingdom Viridiplantae; phylum Streptophyta; class Pinopsida; order Pinales; family Pinaceae; genus Picea; species Picea mariana. The sequence goes on from JASDQU010300270.1 coordinate 1,859, forward strand.
ATAAAAACATTTTGTTCACTTTATATACTTATTTTTTAATATATGTATATACTTAAAAACATTGAGATATCTAAAAAGTTAAAAGACTTTGATGTTAATGTTTGTTGATTATCAACTTTTATAGGTTGTTGGGGTGAAATTTAATGTCAACATCAAGGTTATCTTACCTTTTCATTTAGTTATATTAAGTTTCACTATTCATCTCTTGTACTAATAACTCTACCCACTTTGCTTCCTGCAATTTTAACATGCAAACACTTTGCATTGGTTCTCACCCATCCTAACTTCCAAAAATTTTACATTGCTTCTCGCATAATAACCTCTCCATTGAACACTTCAATTATTTACTAAGTTTTACTCCACATTGAACTCTTTACCTTTTTACTTATCTTTACAAAGTTTTATGTTAAATGTTTTTACTCCAAACACTTTACATTGCTTCTCGCATATGCTAACCTCCTCATTGAACATTTCACATATTTACTAAGTTTTACTCCACATCGAGCAACTTACTTTTTTGTTTATTTTTACAAAGTATTATGCTAAATGTTTTTACTTTATTCTTATCATTGTCCTCTTTGCATAAACAATAATGTTATTTTTCTTTATTATATGAATTATCTTTTGACAAACACTATTCAATACTTATGCATTTAGTTATATTAAGTTTCATTGTTCAACATATATTTCTCAACTAACTCGATAGAGATTGTGCTGCCATGGAACCCTTGTTTTGTTATGAAGTAAATCTCTCTATGTTATCATTGGAAAATAATGTTTTTCAAAACATTTGCCACTTTATTATTTCTTCTTTTGATGTAGTTTTAAAATTGATTTGTTCAAAGTGATCCAAGACTAGCATTATTCATGATAAAATTCAAGTCAAATGCTAGTGAATCATGTGAAGATCTTGCCTCTTGGTCATGGACATTTTCTTTATATGGTGGATAATGAATTCTAAATCCCGTTTTATCTCTAGCTATTGGAATGTTCGAAAACACATGTATTCCAACAGAGGACGAACACCTTCAGTAACCAGTCACATAACTAGATCAAAGATCAACACACCGATGTTTTCACATGGTAAAACCCCTACGGGGAAACATCCATGACCCCAACCAACACGACCACTTGGAGAAGTTTATTAATGCAAAGAAAAAGATTACAGAGAGATTTCACAAGAGAGTTTCTCACAATCGATCATCGGCAAATGACCCTCCGTGCTCTTTAAATAGATATCATGGACCAATCAGGTGTTAAGCCACATATCAATGGCCATTAAGATTGAGGAGAGTATGAACCGTCGGATCACTCTATGTCAGGAACATATCATGACCGTCATATTTCCTAACTACAAATGCATACTAATGCATACTAAAGAAACACACTAAGAAACACACTTTTACCTAACGACATATTAGACCAAGTAGATCTTAACTAACTCCTAAGTGTCTAAATATCCTAACATCCCCCCTTAAGAACAAATTGGGATAGGATTGAAGGATTTACAATAGTGACACAATAGGAGAAGGAAGGAGGCATTAGAGCCTATCCCCCCTTAATGACAACTTACTGAACTCCTAACATAGATCGAAGTTTGGAAAACTTCGCTTCTGTAAGAGACTTTGTGAAAATGTCTGCAACTTGATCTTCTATAGGGAAAAAGAGAATTTCAATAACTTGATCATGAATTAGATTTCTAATGAAGTGTATGTATAGCTCGATGTGTTTGCTATGCTGATGTTGAATTGGGTCTTTGGCGAGCTTGATGGCACTCTGATTGTCACGACAAAGGCTAGTTGGATGATGGTGCTGGAATCCAAACTCTGAAAGGATTTGTCGAAGCCACAAGGCTTCCTGACTTGCATTTACTGCTGCTCGGTACTCTACTTTTGCTGAAGAAAGTGAAATAGCCTATTGTTTCTTACAGGCACAAGTGATAGGTCCTGAACCAAGGCTAAAAACATAACCTGTAGTAGACTTCCGATCATTAGGGTCGCTGACCCAATATGAATCAATGAAACCAACCAATAAAGGAGTCCCCCCTGAACTGTAATGTATCCTGAACTGAATTGTGCCACAGACATAGAGAAGTATCCTTTTAGCTGCTTTCCAATGGCTTTCATGGGGTGTTTGCATATACCGGGCAACAAGACCAACAACAAAGGAAAGATCGGGATGAGTATGAGTCAAGTATAAGAGGATACCAACTAACTAACGATACATGGTGGCATCAACTTCAGGAGAAGTACAGGTGGAAATAAGCTCGACTCCAGACTGGAAGAGAGAAGGGGTTGGTTTACAATCATCCATGTGAAAGCAACGAAGAAGGTCACAATCATACTTATACTGGGAAAGAAAAATTCCTTCATTGGTTTGCAAAACTTGGAGGCCAAGGAAATAGCGAAAAAAGCCTAAGTCGGTCATTTCAAATTTCTTCTTAAGGCTGGTTTTCACATGGTTTAAAAGTTTTGGGTCACTACCAGTAAGGATAAGGTCATCAACATAAAGGACAAAGATTATGAGATGACTTCCTACTTCCTTGGTATAGACATTAGGATCAGAATGACATCTAGAAAATCTAGTGGCAATGAGAAAGCTGTCCATTTTGGCATACCAAGCTCGGGGAGCTTGCTTGAGACCATAAAGAGATTTCTTGAGGCGACAAACGAGGCTAGAGTCATTCTGGACATAGCCAGGAGGTTGTTCCATGTAGATTTATTCTTTCAAATTGCCATGCAAGAAGGCAGATTTAACATACATTTGATGAACCTCCCATTTATGTGAGGTGGCAAGGGCACGAACAAGGCAGATGGAATTCATTTTGGTTACAGGGGAAAAGGTTTCATTATAGTCAATTCTTTCAACTTGGGAGAATCCTTTGGCAACTAATCGAGCCTCGTGTCTTTCAACACTTCCATCTGATGCATACTTAGTTCTGTAGACCCATTTACATCTGACAAGTTTTCTTCCTTTTGGAAGAGGTACAAGATCCCAAGTATCGTTTGTCATTAAAGAATGATACTCTTCATTCATTGCTATATCCCAGTTTGGATGACCTGAAGCTTCTACAAATGTTTCTAGATCACGAGTCTCAGAAAATTGAGCCAAAAGAGAAGAGGCTCGCTGGAACTGTGAATGTGTTTGATGCTGATCTAAAGGATCATCGACAAGACCACCAACTACTTCTCATGTTGAACGGATCCATCTAGGAAGCAATGGAACTGGTGCTGGTTCAGGTTCAAAGGACTCAACTGGAGGAGGGTGAGCAAGCGGAGGTGGATTTTCATCCTCACTGTCATCATTTGAAGAATAAACTAGATTAGAAGAAGGCACAAACGTCGAATATGGCTCATAGGCTGAAGAAGGCACAACCGCCGAATTAGGCTCGTAGGACAAAGAAGGCACAAATGCCGAATTAGGCTCGCAAGCCAAGAGATTTTCATCAAATTTAACATCTCTTCTAATAATAATTTCATTACAATGTGATTGAAGAAGTTTGTAACCTTTGACATCTTTAGAATAACCAACAAATATACACTTCTCACTTTTAGGCTGCAATGCTTTCCTTTTGTCATTAGGAATGTGAGCCCATGCTATACTGCCAAATACACAGAAGTGACTTACATCTAGTTTAATTTTAGTCCAAGCTTCTTTTGGTGTTATATTTTTAAGAGCCTTTGTAGGAGTGTGATTTACTATGTAATTTTCACAGTTGATGGCTTCCGCCCAATACTTTAGAATTAATCCCTTAGATTGGATCATACAATTAGCCATTTCTTTTAATGTGAAGTTCTTTCTCTCAGCAACACCATTTTTTTGTGGTGTATATGGAACAATGTGTTCCATTTGGATTCCCTATGTAGTGAAGTAATTTGTAAAATTATTGTTCACATATTCACCTCCATTATCTATTCTTAACCTTTGAATTTGATGGCCAGATTGCTTTTCTACAAGGGCCTTGTAGGCCAAAAACTTGTCAAAAACATTGCTCTTAAGTTTTAAGAAGTAAAACCAAGTACGTCTGGAAAAGTCGTTAATGAAAGTTAAGAAATACTTGCACCCAGAAAAAGAAGGAGAAGAAAGTGGACCACACAAATCACTGTGAACAAGATACAAAGGACCTGAGGCGTGCCAAGAGGCACGTTTTTCAAAACTATCCCGATGATGTTTGCCGAGAACACAACCGACACAAACACCAACTCTGCATGAAACAAGAGGAATACCAATCACCATCTGTTGATTACATAGTTGCTGCAATGAGCGATAGTTTAGATGACCAAACCGCTCATGCCAAAGTTTGCTCAAGTCATCGCTATGAGCAACAAAAACCGATGAAAAAGATGATGACCCAAAGTTGTCAAACTTGTACAACCTGGTAATATCATCAGCAATTCCAGTTGCAAGAACATGATTAGGATCTTTTAGATCCTTGATTACAACTTGGTGAGGTGAAAACTCTACGGTTTTACCTTCACCTGAATGAGTGATTTGATATACTCATAGAAGGTTTCAAGAAAGACTTGGAACACATAAGACATCATTGAAATGGCCATTTTCTACTTGTACTGCTCCAGATCCTTCAACACTAAGAGATCTATCATCGCCAACAAATATTTTCTTGGTGTTACATTCATTTAGAGTAGAAAATATGTCTCTATCCTTAGCCATATGATAAGATGCTCCAGAATCAATAAGCCACTTATCAGAAGTAGAAGTAGAAGGTGTATTGAAGGAGAAACCAGAAGTAGAAAGTGCATGTCCATGAGAAGAAGAAGAAGAAGGAGAATCAATATTGATGTTGTGCTTCTTCATCGCTGCTTCTAAAGTTGCCATCTTCTTGAAACATTTGGACTCATCATGACCATCTTTATCACAAAAGTTGCAATGTTTGTTAGCATTCTTATTTTTATATTTTGCTCCTTTGTCACCATTAGGAGCTAAAGCTGTCTGAGCGGGTTTGGGACCCTTATATTGCTTGTTGTTGTAGCGAGGATGTTGTTTCTTGGGATACTTGGGTTTATCTTTCTGCTAGGCAACTAAGGCATTGTTAGAGGAACCTACAATGCTGATCACTCCAAGTTGTATAAGATTATATTCCTCTCTAATCAAAGAAGCACAAAAGGACTCAAGAGTGGGTTTTTCATAATCTTTCCCTAGAGCCTCTCTCATGGCATAAAATGTAGATACAAACATAGAATATGCACTACCTAGCTTAGAAAGAATAAGATAGATGCAACACTCTTCCTCCATTTTTATCTTACATTCTTCACATAAAATTTTGAGTGTTTTAAACTTAGATAAATAGTCTCCAAGGTAATAAAAATCACTTGGACTCAAGGTCAATATTTGATTTTCTAACTATTGTGCTCAAATAATATTGAGTTTACCAAACACAGATTCAATCTTGTCCCAAGCTTCTTCGGGGTCATCAATTTCTTGAAGGTGGTACCTTAAATAAGGAGAGATGGACATTTAGATTAGTCCACGTGCTTCATCATACCTATTATCCCGCTTGGCTTTCTTATCAACATCAGTGGGTGCTTTTTCCTTTCCCAAGGTAATCCGATACAAGCCTTTACTTCTTAATAAATCTTCCATATGAGATTTCCATTAGAAGTAGTTGTTGCTGGTAAGAAAGACATTACTTGTAGAATCCAAATTAAATATGCAGATAATATGGAATTAAAAACTGAAACTGATGATTTGGATGGAAAGAAATCGAAAAATTATGCGGTTTTAAAAAAAACGACACTGAAAACGGACTTCCGATGTGAGAGTTATGCCATTTAAAAAAAAAGCATAAACGGTAACCAACTGACCACGTGATAGTGTAAGTTGCTTTATGAAGTGATCCACTTTTATAAAGAGAAGTGGGGATCACTTTTACAATGAAGTTACTTTATAACAGAAAAGCTTCATGTAAAATAAATAACTCTAAAATAAAATATTAAAGCTACTTATAGTGATTCACTTTTATACTTGAAGTGAAATACACTTTACAATTTTAACATGAACTTTTTCAAAAAAGTAACAAAAGAGAGACTTGAACTCAAGACCTCTTACTTAATAAGGCAAGTTTTAACCAAATGACTAGCAAAACATATTTTGATGTTCAGAAGGAGGGTTGTTGTTGTTGGCCTTGGAGAGCGTGCTAAGAAAAAACTCTTTTCACACAAGAAAAAAATTTCCCTTCTTGATGACAACAAGGGTTAGATTTCGGTTAGCTTACTCGGAAGATGCACCTTTTCCTATCTATTTATGATTTGAAGAGATCAAACAGGGCACGGGGAAAATAGCATACATATATTTAAAAGAGTAGCAACCCAGAAAATAAAAAATACAAACTGAAATAAAATCAAAATACAACTTTGCAGAAATTTAAATACTGCGTATTCAGGCTTTATACCTCTGGATCTGACTGTAATGGCTGTATCTTGGGCAAACATAAACCTTTTCGAGTGAAACGAAAAGTGTTCCTAAATGAAATGAGTGCTCCGGATGCAATGGAATAGTCCTCTCAGCCCAAAAATTTACGAAAATGCTAGAAAATAGAGATGATAAAACTCAGCTTCATGATCTCAATCTACAACAAGAGTGAGTCTTCAAATAGGCTCTGATACCATGTTCGACAACACAGGTATTCCAAAAGAGGAAAAAAACCTTCAGTAACCACTCACATAAACAGATCAAATATCAACACACTGATGTTTTCACGTGGTAAAACCCCTACGGGGAAACATCCACGGCCCCAACCAACGCGATCACTTGGAGCAGTTTATTAATGCAAAGAAAAAGATTACAGAGATATTTTACAAGAGAGTTTCTCACAATTGATAATTGGAAAATGACCCACCATGCTCTTTAAATAGAGATCATGGACCAATCGGGTGTTAAGCCACAAATCAATGGACGTTAAGATCGAGGAGAGTATGAATCGTCGGATCACTCTATGTCAGGAACATATCGTGACTGTCGGTTTTCCTAACTACAAATTCATACTAATGCATACTAAAGAAACACACTAAGAAACACACTTTTACCTAACGACATATTAGACCAAGTAGATCTTAACTAACTCCTAAGTGTCTAAATATCCTAACATGGAAATCAAGTTAAGAGGTTATATTTAACTCCATTTCTATGGCTTGGGCCTATGCTAAATTGATGGCTTTAACACCTATATTGACTATAAATATTTCCACGTGGAATCCTTAACTATCACATAAATTAACCTCCCATGTCAAACATCCCTAGGTTTCCCCTTGAGGACTTGTCAAAATTTAATTTGATTAATGGATGTATCAAAGGTCTCTAATGGTGCATTCCTTGATTTTGTGAAGACTAAGAATTTTCTTTGTTCTACAATTTCTTCGTTAAAATCCCTAGTTCCTTGTAGGTGTTTGCCTCATGATCCTAGAGATAAAATCTCATCCTCCTTTCAATGTTGAGTTAAAATGGAGTTTAAAATATAACCAATGATGTGATTAAAAATTATCGTGGAACATTGTTCTTGATTCTTGAAAATGTCATTTCACTCCTTCTAAAGGATTTCATAGAATCAAAACTAATGCTATACTCTTCATATGGTTGAATAGTTGTCTTTGAAAGGGTGCCTTGAGCCACCTTTAAATCATCTCATCTACTTTGTTTGTATAATTTGGTGATTATAACAACTCCATCTTAATATATTTTAACTATGAAACATATTACAATTATTATCTATATTCTCCTCTATATCCTTGCATAAACAACATATAGAAAGATCCTTTTCATCCTCTTTTCCTTAAAATTCCGTCACTCTACAATAATGTTGCCACTTTCTACTGATATCTAGACTTTGTCCCCAGTGCTCCACTTCATATTTAGTTGATATTATTCTAAGATGTGATGGGAAGTTAGTTGATTATGAAATATTCATTATTTATGTTGGAAACATAATCTGTAAGGGTTATGATATTATTGTGTTATTCAGTTGTGAGGGAATATAAGAAGACACAAGTGAATATGAGCAGTCATCAAGATTCCAAGGGACCTCTTGGAATACAAATTCAAAGGCCACATCATTGTACTTATATGTGTATCATATGAATGAATAATAGTATTTCATGCATATTCACTTGCTCCAATTCAAGAACATATTATGAAATGCCAACATTGTCACTGAGTTGGCCACATTGAAGATGAATGTTTTGATCTTCATCCTTGTGAGCATTGGGGAAAGCACAATCATCCTTCATATAGATGTTCCAAATGCAAGAAATCTACAAGAGTAAAGAACCACTATGGTTGGATCACTTCTTGGAAATGACCATAAACAATCAAGGAGATATATCCGTCATATCGATGAATTGATTCTCGAGTATTGACACATCTTGTAGTGAAAGGATTTGCATCTTCTCACCTTATACCTGACAGGGAGAAACAACATCAATGATTGACATTCATGCTTCAAGTTTTGAAGTCTTATTAATCGAATAGTAACAAGTGACCATGATTCAATTTGTGGTCACTCAAAACCACCAGATTGGTTTGTGGTTTTCCTTAAATCACCAACATAAGTTGTAAGTCTTCTCACCTTGTACCTAACACGGGGGAACAATATCAATGATTGATAGTCAGGCTTAAAGTTTTGAAGTCTTATCAATCGAATAGGAACAAGAAAGAGTGATTTAGTTTGTGGTCACTCAAAACCACCAGATTGATTTGTGGTTTTACTTAAACCACCACTTAGTAGAAGACTTACAACTTCTGCTAGAAAACGGTTTGTGGTTTTCCCTAAACCTCCATTTAGTAGAAGATTACTTTTGCTAGAGAATAGTTTATGGCTATCTTTAAACTAAAATTCAAGAGCACTTCCAATTAGCATAAGACATCATCTTCTAGCTTGTAGCTAACTTAGAAAATGTCTCGAGAACCATTGGTCCCTATAGCCAAGTTCCATAGTTTGTGGTCGTCCATAAACCACTAGATTGGTTTGTGGTATTCCTTAAACCTCCATCACCATTTAGTAGAAGTCATCAACTTATGTTGTCCTTTTGGTTTGTGATCATCCCAAAACCACTAGATTCAAAGAGCACATTCAACCATTGGTAGTTGTCCACTTCCAGATTTCCATTGGACACATCTAGACTTCATCTCTCTTGTTGGACTCACATACACCCCTCTGGATTAAGGGGGCTATGTTGGAAACATAATCCATAATGGTTATGGTATTATTGTATCATTCGCTTGTGAGGGAATATAAGAAGACACAAGTGAATATGAGCGGTCATTGAGAGTCCAAGGGACCTCTTGGAATATGAATCCAAAGATCACATCATTATACTTATATGTGTATCATATGAATGAATAATATGTCTCACGCTTATCCATTTGGACGTTCCAACAATTTATTATCTGCATATTAGGTATTTGGTTCAATTAGTTGTCAATAAAGTTCTTCCTCATGTCTCTCAATCGACCAAGACTATGGGCCTAGAGTAAAAATTTTGCTTCCCGTACCCTTCAATTGACCAAGACTATGGGCCTAGAGTAAAATTTTTTCTTCCCATACCCTTCAATTGACCAAGACTATGGGCCTAGAGCAAACTTTTTGCTTCCCATACCCTTCAATTGACCAAGGCTAAGACTCTCACCTAATGAAAAATTGTTTATAAGTACATTATTCTTAATCAAGCACCCCAATGCCTAATGGACCAACATATCATCACTCACTGATGGAGGATGACAAAATCAAGCACCAAATCCAAGACCTTCTTCAAAAGGGGAACATACGACCCCAATCCTCCCCTTGCGGAAGCCCAATTGTGCTAGTGCAGAAGAAAGACGGGACCTGGTGGCTCTGTATTGATTACAGAGCACTAAAAAAAATCACAGTCAAGAATCGATACCCAATTCCCCAAATTGATGACATTCTTGACCAAATCAAGGGGGGAAATTTCTTCATCAAGATTGGCCTAAAGTCTCGCTACCACCAGGTTCCCATTGAACCAACTGATGTATGGAAGACAACTTTCAAATCTAAAGAAGGTCTCTTCGAATGGCTAGTTTTGCCCTTTGGATTAACAAATGTGCCAACAACTTTCATGAGATTGATGGATGATGTATTGAGACCTTTCACCAACTCTTTTGTGGTGCTATATATGGATTACATCCTCATCTTCAACACAACTTGGGAGGAGCACATGCAACATATTCAAAGTTTTTGGGCACTTTGCGACAACACAAGCTATATGCCAACTTGGAAAAATGATCCTTTGGAATGAACAAGGTCCAATACTTGGGCTACATTGTTGATGAGAATGGGGTACATGTGGATCGAATTAAGCTTCAAGTCATTCATGACTGACCATCCTCGACCACACTAATTAAGCTTCATAGCTTCTTGGGACTTGCCAACTTCTACCATAGGTTTGTGTTGGGATTATCCCATATTGCATGGGCCCTTAGACAAATAACCAAGGGTGGTGTTAGGGAAAAGTTGGCATGGGGGTAGGCACAACAACGAGCATTTGAGGATATGAAGCATCGCTTGTTCTCAACTCCAATACTCTCCTTACATGATATGCAACAACCATTCGATATTGAGACTGATGCCTCTCACTATGTTGTCGGCGTAGTTATCACCCAATGTGGGAATCCAATAACATGCCATAGTGAGACACTCTCAGATACTGTCTGAAAATACCCCACCTATGACAAAGAATTGTATTCCATTGTGAAATCCTGTCGACAGTGGAAACATTACATTATGGGAAAGGAGACAATCATCCACACTAATCACAAGCCTCTTCAGTTCATAGAGACACAGGGGAAGTTGTAGAATGACCGCCATCAAAAGTTGTACACATATCTACAACAGTTCCATCTAAAAATCAAGTATAAAAAAGGGAGAAAAAATCATGTTGCTGACTGCCTCAGTCGCCCTCATGTTGCTGCACTCACCAAAATACTCCATTCCTATGGGCATGAGGCATATGAGTGGCCCCACCTTTATCAACGTGACCCATACTTTTCCACCACCTATAAGCTCTTGGGTACAAGAGCGCATGTCACTGATTTTCACATCCAGGATGGACTGTTATGCCATCTGAGCCACCTCTGTTTTCCCACAAGCAAGCGTGCAAAGCTAATTTGGGAGGCTCACTGCAGTTGGGTGGCAGGACATTTCAGCATGGATAAAACGACGTTTGTTCTACAAAAACATTTTTATTGGCCCAAACTTCGACAAGATGTCAACAAGTATATCTGATATTGCACTACCTCTGCCATTGCCAAGCCATCCATCAAGAAGAAAGGCTTATACACCCCTCTTCCTACTTCCGAGAGGCCTTGTGAATCCATCTTTATGAATTACATGTCTGGCCTTCCATCCACCAAGCACGACAATGATTGTGTATTTTTGGTGGTGGATCGGTTTTTGAAGATGGCCATTATCACAGCCTGAAAGAAGAACATCATAGAGGTAGATTGTTGGTCCCCGGTTTTGACCATGTTCTTTGCCCATACTACATACCTTTGACCTCCGACTATATGCCAGTACCACCCTTTTTGACCTCCTTTTGATATAATCAACATCCCTTTACCACCCAAAGGGGTCACCTAAGGTATCTTTGAAATTCAAGTTATTATTATGCATTTTTAATACTTTAATTTGATAAATGAGCTAATATCACTTGGGTAGGTACCATTGCTATTCTTGGCGCAGGATTCCGATACCAGGTACCAACTCACTCCGTAGCGGTACCAGTGGAGCAGTTCGAAACCGATGCATCATGGCATGCGTTATGGCTCGAAGAGGGAGATAGAAGAGTCACAGGCCAGCTGGAGCCGTTGCCACAGAGTGCTCGAGAGTGTGATGATTCCCTTGGATCGATTTTGCTTCAAGTGTTCACACTTCGTGACACTACGTGTCACGAAGTTGTGAAACGAATTTCAGTTTCATTTCAAGACTACTCTCGGATCAGGGATCCGTTGCTTTTACGTTTCTCTGTCTAAAGACTGTTACAAACATTTGTATTTTGGGATATAAACCCGTGTCATTGCTGAGAACG
>JASDQU010300273.1:9863-23776 GCA_032191745.1 Picea mariana
AATTTAATTTATTAAAGACTTACGTATACGCGGGGGGGGGAGAGAAACATTAAATATAGAGATAAGATATTAAATATAGGGATAAGATATTAATGAAGGGGATACGATATTAATGAAGGGGATAAGATAATAAGGGCGGAGATAAGAAAATTAATGAAGGAGGAGAAGAGTCGGTGAAGGGGGGTATGACGGGGAGGAGTCTTACGGGGGAGATTCATTATTTTGGGGGAATAATCCTGGGGCATAGATGGGTCTAAGATTTTGGGATGTGGGATATTTTTCTAGTGGGAGGAGTTTGATTTTGGTGGTTTTTGATGAATCAGAAGCAGGGGGCACCGAGTTGCTGGGGGTTTTGGGCACAGGGGCCAGGATATCCTTACAGTATCCTAGAGCTAGGGAGTCAGATAGGCTACTCCTAGCTGGCAGGGAGGAAAACTCGGTTTGGGAAGTGTTTGGCATAGTTTCAACTTCAACATTGGACCAACAGAGATCGGGGTTAGCATCAGGAAGAGGTAATATATTTTATGTATTTGTTGAGTGTTATGTTGTTGTTCGTAAGTGAATTAGAATATGTTCATAAATTTTAATTAAACTGAATGGATATATGTTGGTTATGATGTTATGAAATGTTAGGATAGCATTTCCTTAAATTAATTTTTTTTTTCTGGTTTTATAAGGCTCTGTGGAGCAGAACCTTACAGAAACATTGTGACCATTTACCAACTTTCATTTGTTGGTCCTGATATGAATTCCAAACATTTGAATTCCATGAATATTCCTTATATGCAAGTGGTATCCCACCTACCACAAGTTAATTATGTGGCATCATGTCCCATGCATTGAACTCTGGATGAGAAGAAGCCTCTATCTGCATGCTCACCTTCTTTGGACTTATATTTGGTAATTGACATGGTGAACCACTCAATATGGTATTTGGAGCCTGATTTTCCCCTTGTTACCTCTATTGATTCCCTTGGCATGTATTCCTTATAGAGTGTTGTTCTTCCATCTAATGAAAAGCTATTTGAAGAAATGGTTAAGGGTCTCAAGAAAATTTTCCGTTAATATGTCAATCTCATTAGAAAATAAAAAAGAGTATTTCAAGTAAAGTTCTCATTTCTATATCAAGCTTCTTAAAAAATGAAACCAATGACTTCGAGAAACGTTCTCATTTATGTGTCAATCTCGTTACAAAATGAAATAGAGGATTACGAGCATAGTTCTTTTCCTATGTCAAGCTCGTTAAAAAATGAAATATATGGTCACAAACATATTTCCCTTTATGTGTCAATCTCATTAAAAAATGAAACACATACCCATGAGAATAGTTCATTTTTTGTGTCAAGATCGTTAAAAATTGAAACAAACCCCCCTATAATTGAGTCAAGTATTCCACTATATTTATTACTTGAACCTTCCTTTCATCAACTTGTGTTTGTTGATCCTTTTTCTTCCTCTGCCTCTAGTAAACCTTTTCCTATTAGTAGCCAAAAATATGATTGGCTGTCAAAGAAGAGTTGCCGGATGAAACGAATCTTGGGGGCCATGTCTCCAGCCTTTGAACATCATGTTGGAGTTAATCCACCACCTTCTACTAATCATGCTAGGGGGAAAGTACGAAACTCTAGACATCATGTTGGAAAGAAGGCCCATTCATGGGTATTGTATTGAGCATAGTTTATTCTCGGTTTCAGGCTTGTTAAAAATGAAATTGATCCTAAGCACATTTCTCTTTCTATGTCAAGCTTGTTAAACAATTAAGTAGACAACCAAGCATATTTTTATAATTTTTTCGAGCTCATAAAAACTATATTGAAAATGAACTCTTCAGAGTACAACCAAGCATATTTTTATCACTTTTTTTGGCTCGTAAAAAATATATGAAAAATGAACTCTTTGGAGTCTCCTTTAAGCTCTTTTCAGACTCCCTAAGCATGAAAACATTGCTAAGTGATATTGTTTCCTTTCACACTCGTTAAAAGGATTTGAAAGGTCATCCATTCAGTGTAATTTTAACCCTTTTTTGGACTGTATGGACTAATTACGAAAAATTAATACTCTATTCAACCTTGGCTAGAATAGTTCTACCTTGTAATTTTTACATTTTCGAGCTTGGGGGACTAACTTATTAAAAAGAAAACCCTTGGAGTATTCTGTAATACCTTTTCAAACTCTCTAAACATGAAAATATCGTCAATTTTACCTTCTTTAGGCTCATAAAATTATACATTGAAGGACTCATATGGGATATATGCAATCAAACCCCTCCTTCTTCAGGTTCGTTAAACATGTGATGATGGACTCATTGAATATGAGCTATATCGAGCATATTTTATCCTCCTCAATCTCATTCTAAAAGAAAGAGGTACTCTCCAATTATGGTGGGGCAAACATTTGACGGAAGTGGGTAAATGTTTTGTAAAATTTCATGACAGATGTTTTTTGTCGCCTTTGAACATGGAACTTGCTTGCATCTCATCTTATAGTTGGGTAATATACTTGTCTCTAATTCATACAAATCACATGATTTATCCCTACTCCTTCATTCAAAGAATGCCATGGTGATTGTTACACTATGTTTTCGTCCTTATCTTCTTGAGTCAATGTTTCCAAGTCACTCATCATGGCATGAAATGTTCAATGGAAGTTCCATATTAATAAACCATTCTATAGCATCACATTCCCATGTTAGTTAGTTCTCATTTGATATATTATCACATATCACTTTCGTATGTCAGTGTCATGTCGATGATGGGGAATACATCATGTCCCTCCTTTGATGAGTCTCTTGATCTAGAATTCAAAACATTATCTAGGAATTAGACTTATAAACCAATTTGTACCTTGGAACCTACAGGCCTGAATGGAAGGTCTCATCTCCTTTGAAAATAGGTTTACACCATTGTTCTCTGATCGAATGATTCCACAAATTGTTGACTTTAGTTCATTTGTTCACATTCATTGGAATGTACTAGGGTAACTTGGGATTCTTTTTCATGGAACTCCTCAAACATCTAGGCTATGATGGGGATTATTTTAGTACTTCGAAGAATCTAGTATCATCATCATGTTGGAAATATCACTGATGTATATTGTTATCGAAAAAATCGGTCTATGTGGACATAGATTGATCTCCCTAGACTCAGAAACCAAGACTAGAACAAAACAGATAAAACATATAATTTTCTCTATGTTGATACAATAAATTACCAATTAGTGAAGGATTCATACCTTGTAATCGGCAGATGTCCTCGCTAGTTGTATCCATCTTCTTTATCATGAGACTTATGTATGATAACCTACAAGAAAAAAGAGGCAACAAAGGTGAAATAAATGAGTATAATTTGACACAACCTATGCAATTGATACATGAGAGATGTAATAAAGTTAATCAAATATATAAAACCTTTGTGGGAAAGAAACAATATCACTATCTTAATGATAATGAAAAAATATTGCAACCAAATTTTCCTTGATGTTGTGAATCTCCTTCCAACAAGCTCACTACTTGAATACCCACAATGCATCCATGAAATCCATCACCATCAACTAAATCCTTTAGCTAAGATTGAATTCCTCAAAGCCAAAGAATTACTAACAATCCTATAATAACAAACCAAAAGAAAATCTATCAATCATTATTTCCCATCAACTATTCACTATTTTCTATTAACCTTTCCTCATGAGGGAAACCTCCTCTTATAGATTGAAGAGAAAAAGGGTGAGGAGGTTAGGATGATAGGATATGATCCCCCTAGATCATGAGTATGGGTGAGATCCAAAATAATCGGAGGATACCTCATCACGAATATTCTCTTCTATAATCTTCTCGAATTTCATCATTTTATCCCCTTTTAAGCAGTGTCACACCTTGCAATGGAGCAACCTGAGACACTTTCACACCTTGCAGTGATGCAACATGCGAAAATTGAGGGTCTTTCACCCTGTAGTGATGAAATTTGTGACACTCTTTTCAATTAAGGCTCTAAATTCCCTAATAACATTTTTAACCCTTTTTACATGTTTTCCTTCTCTCAAAGAAATGTTATTCTTCAGTAGTCATAGCGTGTACGCATTGGATGATAGAGGATAAGTGAACATCGCCAGTTGTGACAAAATATTGTGTAACATATATGTTGTCACATATATCCACTTTGTATTGGTGAGGGATATTTTTTTCATATTGTAGCTCCATTGTGTATTCTTTCGTGGATACTGTTAGGGTCCTATAATCATAGGTGATTTGATTCTTCGACTACCTATTTGGCATTGCTCTCATGAGGAAGACATCTGGCTTGCTGGGCTTGGTTGATTTCACTTCTCCCTCCATCCATTTCGCTTGATCCTTCATCACCCTACTGCACCCTTCATTCCCTCGCCCTTCATTTCTTCACTCCTCTGCCAATTTTGTCCCTACATGAATAAATAAACTTAGGATAAAAAACATTAGGTTAATAATAAATGTTTAGTGACATATTTTGATATTTATTAGCATAATAACGATTAATTGGCTAGGTTAATAATTAGTAATTAGGTTAGTGCACTAATGATTAATTTTAAATGAATAATTAATAAATAATCAATAAACAAAAACATTATAAAAATTTTAAATAATTTAAAAAAATTTCAAAAACAAATTATAACAACCCAATAAAAATTATAAAATAAAAATCAAATAAAAACAAAAAAAAATGAAACATTAAAAATAAAACGTAACACATTACTAAAAAAAATGTTAAATAATATTAAAACAAATTACAATAAAAACACGTAAAAAAAATAATAAAAAAAATTAAAAAAATATATAATAAAAACAAAAAACAAAAACGTGCACCTTATGCACATATCCCTAAAAATTAAAATCTTCATCCGTAATGTTTTCCGGACCCCCCAGACCATCCTCACTTTAATGAGGGGGATTTGGCAAAGTGGTTTTCCCCCAGACACTTGTCACCACCATGTGAAATCGGAACCCCCCCTGCCCCGAATACCACTTACCTGTTGACAAAGTGTCCTCAGACACGTAATTTTATTAATAAGGAAAAAGTGATTACAATATCAAATTCATAATCTACTCCTTAACCTCACTTGAAGAAGGAGCTTGTTTATATAGATTAACTCTAAACTAAAAACTAGGAGAACAACCAATCACATAATCACATGAGTATGATAGGTGTCCTTTACATAGAAGCTAGGTGTCCTTATCCTAACAAACTAGAATAAATTAATTTCTAAAAACATTTATACTAGAAAATACTTAGACTATAGAAATTTAGGATTATGAGGCTAACAATCCCCCCTTTAATATGAAAGTTCATTTTTACAATGACTAAGTTCATCTCTGAACTTAGTGAACTTTATTCTACCAAGAGGTTTGGTAAAATTATCTGAAGTTTGATCTTTAGACGGACAGAACTGAGGCTTGATGATGTCTTTTATGATGAATGATCTGATAAAGTGGTACTTGGTGTCGACATGTTTAGTCTTGGAATGAAATATTGGATTCTTGCCCATATTTATTGCTGACTGACTATCGATCAATAAGGTAGTTGGTGATTTCTGAGTTTCACCAAGATCCTATAAAATTATGTGTATCCATTGACAATTGGCAATTGAAGAATTGGCAATTGTTGTTTGCCTTTTTACAGTTCCAAGATACTGTTGTTGAACCCATATTCATTAAATAACCTAAAGTGGATGTTCTATCATCAATGTCACCTGGAAAATCAACATATGAATATCCAACAAGTGTAAAATTTTTGTTCCTTTTGTAGAGAATACCAAAGTCTTTTGTACCTTCAATGTATCTTAGTACCCTTTTTGCTGAATTCCAGTGACTTTCCCTTTGTTCCTGCATAAACCTTGAAAGTATACTGACTGAATATGACAAATCTGGTCGAGTATTTGTCAAATAAATGAGACTTCTAACCAATTGCCTATACTTTGTACTGTTTACCAATTCCCCCCCTTCAAATTTTGAAAGTTTCAATTTCTGCTCCATGGGAGTAAGAGAAGGTTCACAGTCTTCCATGCCAAATTTCTTTAACAATTCAGTGGCATACTTAGTTTGACTATGGAATATTTGGTTAGGATGTTGAGAAACTTCAACTCCAAGATAATAATGAAGTGCCCATAAGTAAGTCATTTTGAACCCTGCTTTAAGTTCTTCCTTAACTTGTTTGATGTGAGCTTCATTATTTCCTTTTATGATTAAGTCATCGACATAGAGTACAAGTATCACCATGTTCTTATGTTGTATTCGAAAATGCAATGTATCATCTGATTCACTTCACTGAAAACCCACATTTCGTAGGTACTCATCCATTTTTGTACACCAAGCTCGAGGAGCTTGTTTCAAACCATATAAAGCCTTCACAAGTTTGCAAACTTTATGTTCTTGTCCTTTTTCTTCAAAACCTTGTGGTTGAGTCATGAAAATATCTTCCTTTAGATCACCATTCAGGAAGGCACTTTTGACATCCATTTGATGTAATTTCCAACCATTATGTGCAGCCAAATTGATAACCAATCTGATAGTGTTCCATTTAGTTGTGGGTGCAAAAGTTTCTTCATAATCAATTCCTTCCTGTTGATAAAAACCCTTTGCAACAAGTCTTTCTTTGTACTTGTCAATTTTATCATTGGGTTTGTACTTTACTCAATAAACCCATTTACAACCGATGGGATTAACATCTTGTGGAAAATCAACTAAGTTCCAAGTCCCATTTGCAAGTACTGAATCATATTCATTAATCATTGCTTCTTTCCATTCTTTATGTTCAACTACTTTAGCAAAATAAGTAGGTTCAATGGAAGCATGAGAAAAATTAGCTTCTGCTCTTGAAGATCCCCTAGTTCCTGTTTTGTTCATTTCATCAGAATGAACATCTTTGAGAAGTTGTTCGGCCCACTTTGGCTTCTTATGTTGAGTAGATTGGGGATCTAAATCACCATTATTGTTGAAAAGAGGATTTTCAAAAATTGAGGCTCTTCTTTCATCTGAAATATCTAAGATTGGAGAATATTCTTTTGAAGATTTAGTATCAGAAGAATCTTCTGTCAATTCATTATCAGATGAATCAGAATAACTTTTTGATAAAGAGATGTATTCTGGAATAACCAAGTCTTTTTCAAACCAAAATGTTTGCTTCGATTTGTTGAATTTACCTTTACCCTTAGTGTTTTTCTTGTATAAACGACTAAGGAGATGGTTAATCTCATCTAAAATGTTACTTTCAGTTTCATAAAAAATTACATCTCTATTGACAATGAATTTTCCATCTAAAAGCAATCTATACCCTTTCTTTTCTTCAGAGTATCCAATGAAGGTACACTTCATACTCTGGTTTTCTAATTTAGTCCTCTTTTCCTTAGGAACTAAAGCATAACATGTTGAGCCAAAAACCCTAAGATGATTTACCTTGGGTTTAAAACTATACCAAGCTTCATAAGGTGTTTTTCCATCTAAATCTGATGTAGGTGATCGATTTCTGAGATAAACTACATATGGACTGCTTCAGACCAATATTTTATGCTCAACCCTTTAAACTATGTCATAGATCTTGTCATGCCCATGAGAGTTCTGTTCATCCTTTCAGTAACTCCATTTTGATGTGGAGTATAGGAATTTGTCAATTGCCTCTTAATTCCATTGTTTAGACAATAATCATTGAATTTAGTTGAAGTGAATTCACCTTCATTATCAGTTCTCAAAGAAGCAACCTTTTCTCTAGTTTCATTTTCAACCATGTGTTGAAAATTTACAAAATTTTCAAAAGCTTCAGATTTTTCCTTTAAAAATTATACCCATGTCATTCTAGTGTGGTCATCAATGAACAATATAAATTATTGACATCCACCAAAAGAAGATTCCATTGGACCACATATATCACTATGAATCAACTCCAAATACTTTGTTGCTCACCATGAGCTGGTTGGAAAAGCTTCTCGCTTTTGCTTTCCTAAAATACAAGCTTCACACTTGGAATTCTCTTTCTTGAAAGTTGGTAACCCCTTCACCAAATCTTGGGACTTAATTTTCAAGAGACTTTCAAAGTTTAAGTGACCATATCGAAAATGCCATAATTTGAATGAAGACATTTTAGAATTCATTGTTGCTACAACTTCTTCCTTTCTTTTGATGACTTTCCCATTCATTCTTAGTAACTTCCCATCTTCATATCCAACCATTATTGTTTTCAAGTTATCCTTCACTGGCATAATCTTTACCAAACCATCTTGCATGACAATTTTATGTCCAGCTTGTCTGATTGTGGCTAAGGATAACAAATGTTTCTTAAAAGATGGTACATACGAAACATTTGAAATCCATTTTTCACCTATTCCAGGGAGAAAAAATTTCACTGAACCTCTTCTTTGAGGTATATGAGTTGTATCATTAGCTAAATAAATGGGATTTAATTGAACATCTTTATAATTCCAAAAATATTCTTTGCGATAAGTCATATGTTGAGTAGCCCCTGTGTCCAATATCCAATCATTTTCAAATGAATGTACATGATGAACTTCTAGAAAAACATATTCATGTTCATCATCCTGATAACCTTGATCTTCTGCATATTGCGCTGAATGTTGAGAGTTTGCATTTGACGTCTACTTGAACTTTGGCAATAGATCATTGTTGGTAAGACAATTGGATGCATAATGGCCCATCTTCAAGCATCTTTTACATCTTACTTGACTGAAATTTCAGCCTCTTCTTGACTGCACATTACTTTGAAAATTTTGTTGATGAAAATTGTTATGACCTCTACCTTGACCATGACCTCTGCCAAAACCTCGATAAGAAGACTGATTCTGAAAATTTTGAGAATTTGATTTTCCCCTTTCTTTAGAGCTTTCAGCTTTAGTGTAAAGAAAATCTTCTCCTGATTGTTTTTGTTTTCCAAAGGTTTTACTATGTTGAGCCAACAATTCACTAAGCGAATCAAAAGTTATAGTAGATAACTTATTAGTTATTTGCAAAGTCTCAAGAAAATGCTTATAAGATGAAGGCAAGAAATTTATTATAATGGAGACTAGAAAACTATCTTCAAGTTTAGAAAAACCCCTTTGATGATTTCCAGATGAATGCTCTTAATCCTTGAAATGTATTCTAGTACATAGCCATTGTCTGCTAATCTTTGTTTAATCAATTTCATTTGTAGATCAACTCTTTGAGATGCGACAGGAGTATCAAACAACTTCTTTAATAGATTCCAAGTAGACCATGCACCTTTGGAATTATCAATATGAATAAACATTTGTTCAGTTACAGAAGAACATAGCAAAGCAAGTGCTTTTTCATCTTTCAAATTCCATTTGGCTAAAAAAGTAGCATTGGTGGGCTTAGTTGGAGCAGTATCACCATCACATATATCATGCCATAATTTGTTATAGATCAAAGTGTTATGCATGTGCCTACTCCAAGTTTTGTAATTTTAGGGTCCATCTAACTTATTTGATTCAGTGAATAGGTTGATTAATTTTGACATGATGATAGATTGCCTTATGATAGTGATCACACCACCACACTGAATAGTTGTAAAAAACACTAAAAAGGAGACATAAGGCACCAGAAAGAAAAAGAGCACAATCCATGCAAAAAGGAGCACTTTTAAGGGCTTGGCCTTGACCCTTTAAAAGTCTCGTTGGAAAATGAGTTTGAGAAAGTATTTCACTGGACTCTTCTCAACTCTTAAATGAAAGGTTACAATCAAAACTTTCGAAATTTGATCATTTTACAAGACTTATAGTCTTATACAAAAAGAAGAAAATTATTGTTGAAATGGCTATGTCTCTCTTGGATGAAATCCGCGTTGAGGTAGAGGCATCGAAGATGTCCAACAAGAAATGACTGACATGCGTGTAGAAGTAGTTACAAGGCTGAAGTCTTTGGAAGAAATGGTCGTGCACTGCAGAAAAACTACAGAGCTAGATTTGCAGGAGAATGACATTGATGATCATGGTGGCCATTGGTTAATTTGTTTTACAGACTCATGCACATCATTTGTTTCATTAAACTTTGCATGTTCGAATAGCGAGGTGAACTTTGAAGCACTTGAGATATTACTAGAAATATCTACTTCCCTCAAGAGTTTGAAATTGAATTTCTTGGTGCCACTAGAGCTACTCCATCAGCTTTTGATTCGTGCCCCACATCTGGAGGATTTGGGCACAGGTTCATACCAGCACGAGCCACACACTGAACAACATTCTAAGATTAAGGCTTCCTTTTAGAATTGCAAGGGACTTCAAAGCTTATCTGGTTTTTGGGCATGATCTGTGGAGGGCGAGATTCATGTCAACTTGAAGGGTGCAATCTGTGGAGGGTGCGATTCAGTGAAGGGAACGATCTGATGCAAATGGAGAGATCATATTTTACTGGTGTGTCCTCTGCTTAGATCGGTATTCTCAGATTTGACCTCAGCCCAAAACAGAATTCTTTGATGCGTTGATGCGTCCTCTACCTAGATCGGGTTTGTTTTTTTTTCTTATGCCCAGATCGGTTTTGATGTGTTAATGCATCCTCTGCGTTGATACATCTATATTCAACGTTTTCCTGGCAAATCTTTGCAGGGCACAATTCCAAAGGGCGCGATCTGATGCTTGATGTGAGTGAAAATTTCCTTCAATCCATGGGTGTGTACACCAGTTGCCGAAGAATGTATGAAACTCAAAGTCTATTTCAGGGGCCAAGAAAGTTTGCACTAGAGATCTTGGATCTGAATCGATGTGGATCGATTACCTTTGCTAGATTCAAATGGAAAACAGATAGCTATAATTGTTAAAGTCTGTGAGATTGTTGATATAAGTTAGATCACAGAGGAAGAAAGATGGTACAGATCTCATATAAAACCAAATTACCAGATTTTTACATATCTGCAACAATTTACATAGATCTTGAAGCATGGCGATTGAGATTTATCAAAATATATATCTCTTTAACAAGAAATTGCTAGATTTACATAGATCTGAAACAATTTTTACAAAAAAAAAATCTTCTACTTGGATTATAGTTGGTCTACTTGTTAAACAAAGTAGATCTGATCAGAAAATAATCTCTAATGAGAACCAAAAAACAAAATAGATCTGATACAAAAACTTTTAACTATTGAAAATGATGATTTATCTTATCAAAATTTTCAAAACACAAGCTACTATAATCAAAATAACCTTTTCCTTATTGAATTAACAACAAAAATGCCTCAGTACCAATGTCCTTGAATTTGAAGAGATCTTCGATGATGTTTTGGAGACTTCCTTGCTTCCTCAATCCATCACCATTTCACCATGGCTCTGATACCATGTTGCCAAAGTGTCCTCAGAGACGTAATTTTATTAATAAGGAAAACGTGATTACAATCTCAAATTCATAATCTACTCCTTAACCTCACTTGAAGAAGGAGCTTGTTTATATAGCTTAACTCTAAACTAAAAACTAGGAGAACAACCAATCACATAATCACATGAGTATGATAGGTGTCCTTTACATAGAATCTAGGTGTCCTTATCCTAACAAACTAGAATAAATTAATTTCTAAAAACATTTATACTAGAAAATACTTCGAATATAGAACTTTAGGATTATGAGGCTAACATTACCACCCTAGGGGGGGTCCAAAAACCATTCTTTCTCCTCCAAAACCACCTTCCCCAAAATAAAATATCATTTTTTGCACAATTTTGACCACCTGTTTTCCGTGAGTGATTCCGGGAAAACCAAAAGGAATTTTGAAAAACTGAGAGAGGTTTTTCTCCATAACTGGCTAGAGAAAAATAACCTCTCTCAGTTGTTTCACAAGTATCTTGGATTGGGAGAATCGAAGCCATATTTGAGCACCATTTTTTAGGTTTCCAATTTTCCTAATCTTGTCATGATTTTGTGGTGGCGGTTTTGGAGAGATGGAGATGAATTTGGAAAAACCAAAAGAGTTTTTTTCTCAGGAAAGACTCATCTACAATAAAATATTTATTTTTTTTCACAAATGCCATATTTTGGGAGATACGAATGTCTGAGTTGATCCCTATTTTCAGCAGTTCAACCCGTCTTTCATGGCAGACAGTTAAAAATTTTCAAGGATTTGTTTCTATTTTTGGCCAGGTTGTTGATTTTGACCTCCTAATCCTCGGGGAGAGTCTGTTCTATATATTTTTATAATTCAAATGTAAAAGTATTGGTCAGTTGGGACCTGTTAGAAGGATCAATATTGTAGAGCAGCTCACAAAGCCTCTTTTAATCAAATTTTAGTAATACCAGTCAATATTTTAAGGATTCCTATGGCATATTTTTTTGGTGAAGTGTCTCTTATGTAATATTGTTTCCCTATTCCATATTGGTTTCTTTCTAAATTATTCAATAGAATATCACAAGCAAAATTTGTTGTAAAGTACACTATGTTTCTAGGTTTGGATAACGTTTTTGTTTTCTCCTAGAGGATTAGTTCCAGAATTATTCATTCCTCTAGTACAATATTCTCTCCTCGCATTTTATTTCACATCATTCAATAATATCAAGAATCCAACAAAGGTTCCTAGCCTACCCTATAAGTTTTCCTATAGAAACTGTCTTGATCAGATCAAGCTTCTTTGACTCCATTTCCCAATGGCTCTCCCTTCTTGTTCCATCCAACCAATTTAAAAACCAAACCTTATACTTTATAACTAGCCTAAAATTGCCAGCAAACAAAGCTAGATTAGTTAGAGATATCCCTCTCTGAGTCATGGAGGGATAGATCCAGGACTGCAAGTGGTTTGATGTTACTTCAGTGATTTCCTCGACAACCTTGGGCAAATTACATAGTGCTAACATATATGACTTGATCGCATCATCGAAGAGATGGATACACAATGTACCTTGCTGGCCATATCCTTAGTCATTACTTTCATGGATCCATATTCTATTGGTCAATGGCCATGCTTTGAGCCATTTTATTCTGATCACATGTATGCCTACCTCGAGAATGATATGTATTTCTTGTATCTTCCTCTAGTCTCTCCTATTCTAGTTCCCTTTTCACACATATTTTTAAAGTGTTTGGGCCATCATATTTTCTTCTGACTGGATTCTCCTGTTTTGTTTTGATTTCCTAGGCCGTGAGTATCACATGTAGCTCATCCATGCACAAGGTGTCTAGATTTATTATTTTTTTTAAATATGAAATATTTGGATCAAATATCATATATAGAGACCTTAGTACCTTTTAAAAAATGATTGGTTCCTTCATCTCTTCTCCCAGACCTTTAATAGTATTCACTACTTCATCAACCTACAGAAAGTAGGCTACAATGTATTTGTCTTCCTTCATTTTAATTTTTTTTAACTTAGGTCTAAATTTTTGTAGTTTATCTCCCTTGAATTTAGCATCTCCTTCATAAATATTTTGAAGCTTATCCCAAAGATATTTTACAAAATCACAATGCATAACTTTAACAAATACTAAATTAGCACGACTTTTCAAAATAGTACCTTTAGCCTTTGAATTGTTTTCTTCAAGTTTATTTCCATCCTTTTCGATTGGGGGAGTGGTTGGTGCTTTGTATATGTATACTACTACTTACCATACATCAAATCCTTATGCCTGTAAAAAGGTTTTCATCCTTGTACTCCAGAATCCATAATTCTGATTGTCAAACATTGGTGCTCCAATCTTGGTGTATTCCATGATCTCTATCCAGTGGTTAGATTTCTTATTGAAGAACTTTATTTGATACCAATTGTTGGAATACTAAGAGGGTGGTGAATTAGTATTATTAATTTTAATCCTTTTAACCACAATGTGTATTGTTTACTATAGGAGTAGATTACCAATAACATTAAATATGAGCAATGTACACAAGCAGTGAACAATAAGTAACCACACATAAACACAATACAACAATATTTTACATGGAAAACCAACGCAGGAGAAAAC